>JAXGGA010004785.1:0-84440 GCA_038373865.1 Uloborus plumipes
AATCAAAAATTATTCTTATATTACATTTAAAAGTAACTAGTAATCGCTTTAACTGGACGCAATAATTAAAATGCTTCAAGAAATTAGTTGATTGCATTTTTTTATAAAACCACACCCACTTTCTTTTAATTACTCTTTAATTTTGTATAAATAATAATCAGTTCTGAAGTCCTTTAATTAGGGTAAGTCGTAATTATTATTCACGTTCTATGCAATGAAATCAATTGAGAAAGCAAACGTGAAATAACTTTCATTCGAAGAATAGTGACAGTAAAAATTCTGTATGTTTGATCTAATACTTCATAATGTTTCTGTACCTTTGAGAAAGAATAACCAATGCAAAACATATCAGTTTTAAAAAAAGCGGTCATAGAGTTTTTTTTTTTTTAATCATTTTAACTTTCATGCCCGAGCCCAGATAAATTTGAACACTTCAACAGATTTCTTGATACATTAGAAACGTTCAGATAATTATAAGTTATTTTAGTTATCTTTGAAATTACAAGTTAAACTGGTCATTTTTCTCCTTAAAAAAAGTACCTTTTTTTAATCCTATACCCATTTGTAGCAAGTCTGCTATTAACTGATGAACAGAATAATAAGATGAAGAAGTATAAAAATATGAATTAAATTAAATATTAAAAAAATACGGATCGTTAAAAAACAAGAGTCAAAGAATTTCGGTAATTAATGTTACTATAATTCAATACTAGGGAGCTTCATTATTAGTTTACTGATACATTTTTTAGCTATACCCATATCTCAATTATTTATTCTCATATTTCTCATTGCAAAATTTGTTGTTAAAAATGGGGCTAGTAATTAGTTTTGCATCATTTAGACTCAGTACATTTATCGTTTTTTGGGTTTGTAAAGATGAGTTGTAGACGCATTATATATATATATATATATATATTGGGGCGGCTTATTAGTTTCTTACCTAATGCAGACCTAGGTTCTGGGGTACTCCACAAGTCCTCTAGGGGGTTTTTTGGGGTATGCCTTAAAAAAAGGCATCGGGAGGGAGGGTTGAGGAGTAAAAATAAATGTAATTTCATTCGCTAACAAATTTTTCACTCAGTTATTTTCAGAGAGTGTAGTGTTGGACACAATACACAAAATTTTACAAATCAATTGGCCAAAAAGAGCAGGAAGGATTTGAAGTTTAAACATTGAAATTAAATTTCCTTTTACCCCAACTAACCCGTAATTGTCTTTTCTCGATCAAAAAATTGTTTTTCTAGAAAATAAAATTCACTCTCTTCAAATGCATTATAGATATTCAATGATTTATGCATGTGCCACGAGTTTGTGTCAATGCTTTTTATAAGAATAGCTTCATATATGAAAAAAAAAAATAAAACAAAATAATGAAAGATTTCAACCTGCAACAGCTGAATTGAATTGAAAAAGCTGATAGAGAATTTGAGAAAATATAAGCTTCTCAGGCTGCTTCTCTTTTTTTTTTTTTGGAACGCATATTTTAAAGCTTAATCTAAATCAATTAACCATTTAGGAAAAGTCAATGTCTTTGTAAGCTACCAAGAGCTGTAAAATGTAACAAAATACGCCGCTCAATATTAGTAGAGTATCGTATAATGTTAATGATTTCTCAAGAATTGCTTAGCATCATAAGAAGAAAAGGGATCTGATGCGATTTTGATTGGGCGAACTATGAGCTGAAAATGCAGAATCAATAGTCTGAGAACAAAAACCAAACTGCATTTTATTTTGTCTCGTTTTAATGAAATTGATTAATGAAATTGATTTCAATTTTAATGAAATTGATTTCAAAAATAACATTTTATTAGTCATTAAAAGAAAATCAAAACAATACAACACAGTCTCGGGATATGTTTTTAGGAAGTTCTAGATGAATGAACAGTAAATGTCACTTTTAGCTCGATTAAAGCAGTTGATTTTTAGGATGTTAGAAATTGTTTTGTGTGACTACAATGTGGTGCGTGTTTGAAAGTTGAGCGAAATTCAAATAGTCGCTGTAATGTCATCTACAAGTTGTAGGAACTTATGTCAGTTCAAGCTTGCGTCACAAATGTCTCACTTCGTGACTCATGTGACGTCGAAGTTCCGTCACCTGGCGACTTCAGACCATTGTGACATCACTGCAACTTGCCATGCCGTGGTATATACTATACATAAGTATATGTTGTCCATTGCAAAATTGGTGTAATTCCTTGTCTGATCATGTAAATCTTTGTGTATGATTTGAAAATTTTTGCTTTGGAAAAAAATATAAGTGATCAACTACTATTTGTCACTAGGTACTTATTTTCCGAAATATGCTTTACTTACTAAAAGATGCAACTAAATGTGATGCTATTTAGCAAACAAATTACGGCGATTCTGTAAAGTTAAAATGTTTTACTTTGAAATTAAATGTAGCTACGAATGGTTAAATTTAATATAATAATATATTTGCAAATATAGCCATATTAGGAAATCCAGCCCAGCATTCATGCTAGCCGTTGAAATACCGCCATAACATAAAATTTTAAAAAGTTGCACTTACGGCGGCATTGAACTGGAAACGCGATATATAGACAAGAAAAGAGAAATTTAGGGTTTAGAATTTAAAGATATGAAAAAAGAAGAAACAGGTGCATTCGAAAACAAAACATCAAAATTTTTATTGATAAAGCAGAAGAATTTTAAACTCTATGTAAAGATTTTTTCCCGTTTACTAAATTTTAATGGGAAACAATGTACATCAAACTGTATTGCTGGATTAAACCCTAAATTCATTCTTCAATGACCAATTCTTAAATTAAAACCATTCCTTAATGGTTTTTAAACTTTCAGCACAAAGGTTTTGAAAATTATATTTGAAAATGGTCAGATTTCTACAAACCCTAATTTTCAAAAAGTTGCAATGCATTTTTCAGCGTGCATTTAATTGGTAGTATAACACGTAACATTACTTCAACTCATTACAATATTCTGAGTTAAGAAAAAAAATTAACGTTAGTTCCGTAGAAGTACGAATTTTATACATTAGTAGCATATCTTTTCTCAAGCAAATACACCCACAGCTCAGTCATTGCATCCTGAGACTGCAGTTTCGTCCTTATTCTGGACTCATCAGTCAGGAATAGCCAATGATCGAGCGGGAGGCAAAGATCCTCTTATTGTAGCTAAGATTGTCAACAAACTGGTAGAGAGAATGAATTTATCCTACCAGTTCTGACTTAGCCCTGGCTTATGGGCGGTAACTCTTTGTATATATAGCATATCATTTCGTTTTTTTTCATTTTATCGCAAGTTTTGTCGGCGAAAAAAATGACACTATTCTTGGCTCAGAGTAAGGAGGCTGATAATTTTCTATTGATCAAGTGGTACTCTGATAATAGATTTTCTTTTTTTTCAAATTTCTAGAGAGCTTTAGTTCTAAATAACGATAAGAGGAATCAGAGGAAGAAAACGTGCTCGGTCAATTTTATAATATTTTACACATTAAAACATTGTACTTTTTCTGATGTTAGAGCAATTAAAATAGTACTTCAGCACAATATAAGCATAATCCTCTGTTGTCTTCATTGCAAACAAAATAAAATGTCTTCTATGTCTTTACAATGAGAACATCAGAAAAAAACTACGTCCGTAATTAACTTTTAAAGATTTTTTTTTCAACTTGATGGCTGATAATTTTAAATTATTTTACTCATTATATTGGTTTATGCGTTTTGAAGGGAAATTAATTGCTTTTTTGTCTCCTGGTCTTTTTTACTTATGTTTTGTCTTTCTTCTGAATCGTTTTGCCTCACTTTTTAGTACTAGCTCTGATTTAATTCATTATTTTACATTTTGGACAATTTCAGCACTGATTTCTTTTTTCATTACTAAAACATTATCAGCCTAAGATTACTAAAAAATAAGAAAATGTATGTTACATTGAACTGATGATTTTAGCACGGACTATAACTACTTATTTTTTACGGACGTATAACTACTTAGCTTTTAAGTGGTTCTTTGCAATTAACAAAGGTAGAAAGTAATCTTAAGACATATCCCACTTTTTCAGTCGATGTTATGACATAGGATTTCAACACCGAATGATTTACTTATCAAATATAAACAGAAAAGTTTTTTTAATAATGTTATTACTGTATTGTAATATGGGCAATTATATGTGTTTAATGAGTGTAATACTGTAGCATGCTCCGAAAATGTTTATTGAGAAACACGGCGAATTTTGTGTGTGTTTTTTCCCCACACTTTTGAATTTTGGGAAGTAAATACACACATGTGTGAAGGCATTTTCGTTACCACATTTGTTTTGCTTCAAAACATTAAGTGTCATTAAAATCTTAAAATTTTTATTAAGAAAAAAAATCTGTTAGGTATTGGTATTTGTTTGCATTTCTTTAATTATTTTAATGTGAATAAAAGGGAAGCGTTAAAATATTCTCAACTTTTTCGTTAGCGCAACGTCTTCAAACATCAAAAATATAAAATGCTCAAAAGCAACCAGCTGAAAGATAAGAGAGTCCTCCCGAGCAGAAAAAAAAGCAACATTTTCACCGAAATACATAACTTAGCAACGCAAACGTCCCAATCAATGGAAGCGAATCAAAGGAAAAGTTATGTTCTGTTGGTTTTCATTCGCGGAACTTCAAGAGCTGATAGAACTCTAACTCTTGCCGCGTAATCTTACGACTGCGTTATCGTCCGACGCGCGCCAATAGTGAACCGGCCAAGGAAAACTATCACGTGACCTATGACGTCAAATGTACCCCGCGCGGTTGCCAGGGCAACTGCTACGTCTACTGATATAATATTACCAGAGCACTACAGCTGGGCTGAGATTTTGTGTAACATAGAAATCTTAGGAAGTATTCTCACACTTGTAGTCTTCAGGAGAACACCCCTACAGAGAGCCGCAGCCCGAATATATATAACTCATTCCCCCCGTATGCTCTGGTATTAATCCTAAGAAGCCATTAGCCCGGGGTGGTGATGTACTATCGTGCCGCATCAGTCACATCAAGCGATTCTTCTTATTATGTTGGCGAGGAGCATGCAGACAATATTTGCTTTTAGCATAGATATGCATTTTATTAAAAATTAATTTACTTTGTAGGATGAAATAAATATACATAAAATGAACTGCTATTTTCTTAAGAGAGCAAAAAAGTACTTAAGGTAGTATTTTGCAACTATAAAACATTTTTTTTATGGCTAAGGGACAAAAATAAAAGATATTTGTCACAATATTTCATTATTCGAAGAAAAAGGAGTGTGATATATTCGTTGATTTTTTCCTCTTTAGCCAAGAGTTAAGCGCAGAATTTATTATTATGAAAATGTATGTTTCCTATGTACAGAAAAAAAAGCATCGAAATTATATCACTTTTATATATAATGATTTGCAAAATGAGGTTTCAGAGCTCATTTATGTAATCAGCTTCGTAAAACATACGTCAGATTCTTTAATTTAGCAAGCGTGTTAAATATTTTTAACTTTGCGTACTTGCACATTGTGCTAATTCTCAACCTACTTTAAAGTTGTATGTTAGTGAAGAGAGCTACTGACGGATAAGAATTTGAATATACCACACGAAAGAACAATTAAATAATTAATTTCCTTCGCTATTATGCGAATAAACTATTTCTCTAAAATTTAGAAGCTTTAGCTAATAATTATGCTCGAATATTCTTTAAAAATGAAATTTTCTTTAAAAGTAAAACATTATGACTGAATATTCTTTAAAAATAAAATCTTCTACACTACAAAAAACAAACTGTTGTTTTTACGGTATTATACCGGCAGAAGGGGTTCCACTTTAAAACTGCAAAATGCACAGTAGTAAACTAAAATTAACAATTTTACAGTAAAACTGTAAAACTGCCAATTTTACAGTTTATTACTGTGCATTTTACAGTTTTAAACTGGAGATGCCGCTGTCAGTATTATACTGTAAAAACAACAGTTTATTTTTTGTGGTGTAGTGTAATAGCAAAAAGACAATATTGAAAAGCACAAATGAGCAGGAATACTGCTGACTCGCGTTTCGGTGTTACAAGAAATGCTCTCCAATGCGAAAATAAGAGCTTATGGATGCACAGACATCCGACAAAAGCTTTCGTCGGATGTCTGTGCATCCATAATTTATCACGTAAGTGAAAATTAAGAAATTTTAAAAGAAGAATGTAAGTTAAGCCTGACCTACGTCCACTTTACCCCATTTAACTAAGTAAATATTTTTAAAATAAATCTGGCGTAGCAGTTAACGATGAACTGTTCGTGGGACAAATAGAAAGCGTTCTATGCAGTGAAAATTAGGGATGCACCGATTAATCAGCAGTACCGATTAATCGGCCAAAATCGGCCACTTTTCCGATTAGTAATAATCGGCAAAATCAGGCCGATTAATCCGCGGAAAAAATATGTTTTTAATATTATTTTTTAAAGTAAACCATTACTAAGAAATTATGATGAATAATTTTATTAACAGTAATAATAATCCTCACCGTTGATGTAAAGCTTTTAATACATTAATTCTACTACTTTGAATAAAAATACATAGTTAATGTAGCAACATTTTTCATGCGTCGATACTTTTCTCCTTGCTTTTAGATAATCTTCAATTTTTACAAAGAATAAAAGTCTTGAATTACATAGCTACTAATAAATGAGAAATTGAAACTGAAAGAACTTCAAAATTGGATTGCTCACCACACAGACTCCCCTCTTTTTTTTTTTTTGAATTTTCATGTCTAGTTTACATAATTAGCAATGTGTTAATGCAATATTATTGACAATTATATAAAAATTAGTTCATTTAGAAATTTGATAAAATTTTGAAATTATTTTAGGAAAATTAGGAAAATGGAAGAAAAAAATGAGAAACTATTTCAAAAGTTAAAATTGCAAAAAAAAAAAAAAAAAAAAACGAAGAAAAAAGTGTAACGGTGAAATTGGTAGTACTGAAAACAACCATTTTAGTCATTAATCGGCTTGACCGATTAATCAGCCGATTATCAACTGCCGATTAATCGGTAATCGGTAATCGGCCAATTTGCTTATCGGTGCATCCCTAGTGAAAATGATTTAAATTTTAATAAACAAATTTCACAGACAAGTTAAAAATAGTGCTCGGATTTTAAAATGTTTCATAAACAGATGAAACAATTTTTAACTAAATAAAGTTTTGTCATTAATTAAATTTCAAATTTGAAACGTAAGTCCTAATTTATAAAATTTAGAATGAAAATTTTGTAATCATTTCCTCTTTTATTCAAAATATTACCACTTTACCCCAATGGCCATTTTACCCCACCTTATCCCACTTTAGTCATTGCTTTGTTCGCTTTAGTAAAACTTTATTATGTGCTTTAAGGCTACTCGATAATATTCTCAAAATTAACATTTTTGATCAATATTCGTAAGGCTTTCAGCACCAAATCGATGTTTGGACCGCCAAATAGAAACCAACGCGAAAAGAAATCAAAGAAAAATCGGCTTTTCTTTAGATATTAAAGGCGACCCTTAATAATATATTCGCGCTGCAGATCTCGGAGATTTTCTCTTTATGTTTACTTCCCGAATACCGCTGTTTGTGTTGTACAGCTTTTCACCCTGCGCACAGATTTAGGCAGTGAATCAAAATCAATACCGGGATTTAGCAAATTAAGCCTCTGTCTGACGCAAGTGGTATAAATGCGGCTTGTTGGGATGTTAACACAGGAAAGTAGTTTCAACAGGCTGGATATCCAACTACTTTAGCTGTATTTTCTACGTCTTCTTGTTACGCTTGTTTTAAATGAAATCAATATAGAATGAGAGGCTTGATACATAATTTTGAAGCAACCTAAAGTTGCGGGTTATATTTACTGTTAGCAGAACATTTTTTTTACTCTGCATATTTATTTATTTATTTAGTTATTTATATATTTGTGTGTGTTATAAAGAGAGAGAGAGAGAAGTATTATTACCTTTTGTAATTCTAGTCAAATTTAAAATTACCTGCCGACGGCTTCCGGCTTAATAGCAGTTACGCTACAACTGTCTATCTTGCAAAAAAAATAGGAAGACTGAATTAAAGCTGCCATGCTAAGCACGAAAGTCGTAGTTGCACTTTTTAACAAAATTGAGTTATCGCCACTAGGTGGCTCTTTGTGACGTACTTTACCTAAATATAAAATTATATGGTCATTTGAAAACGGGAAATATTTTTTAAAAAAATCTGAAAAAGTTTCATCTAAATCAAATACATGATGGCGCAAAATTTAAGAGTTATATCTCAGTTTGAGCTCGACTGCAGAACCACTTTTGCTTTTAGCACGGCGGAATGTCTAAGGCCAGTAGCATACATAGACTTAGGTGAGCCCCCCTACAAAATTTGAGCCCCCCTGCAAGTGGGCCCCCTCCTATTAAACTAAGTAAAAAATATTTCCGTGTCTCATAGTGCCATTTTACTGAATTGTGCTCCCTCAAACCTCGTGCGCCCCCCCCCAAGCCGCTGGGGCTGCGGAGGCACTATGTACGCCGATGTCTAAATCTGTATCTCAGATAAACATATTCCCTAGTTATAAAATAACAAACAAAGCAGTCCATTTTTAACCCTCTGGTGTGAAATGTCTAAAAAGTATTAACAAAGTAGTAAATTGTTTGAAGCGTTTCAATGACAATAAACCAAAAATCAAACCTGAAGGTTGTATATCATATTTTACTCCGACATTCGAAGACCTCATTTTGGGAAAGTTTTTTGATGGAAATATGTTTAACGCTCTAGGCTTTGCGCTAAGTATAGGCACATAGTCAGACATTCTGTACCTATATATATTTTTGAATAAACAACAACAAAAAAAAAGCACAGGAAAATCCTATAATAGATTTACATACCGTAAAGTCGGGTTACTTGGACCCTAGGGGGTTACTTGAGCCCATTACAGTAAAATGATAAAATCTAGGTTTGGTACTTATTAGTTGAAGACTTGCACGTAGTTCCTCGTTTCTCCTCTAGGTAGAAGCCCTCTGCAGTCTCTAATGCTAGTACTAAACCCAGATTTTATCATTTTACTGTGGGCTCAACTAACCTCCTTGTGGGTCCAAGTAACCCGACTTAACGGTACCTTGGGATATTTTGAAAAGTCAAATTAGTTTCCTTAATTGCATGTTATGTTGAAACAACTTTTTCGGTACTACCAAAAAATTGTAGCATACTAATTTAACGGGAAATATTCTTAATCCATTCTGACACATTCTGTATGTTATAAAACAAATCATCAGCTATGATGCATAGTTTAAAAATTAAGATTTTAGACAAAGACTACACATATAACTGCAGTTGAAAAAAGTACGAAATCGAGTCTCAGGGGAGAATCTTTGTGGTACATAGAGATTTTTCAAACTAAATTAGGGCCACCGTTTATGCAAATAGACTGAATAGTGTTTTTTCTACGCAAAATAGTAACACATGAACTTTTTCTCATCCCTAGTTACAAAGTGACATGAGCAACATTACGAAATATGTTGATCAATCAAAAGGTAAAATCATTAATGTTGAATCTCTTTCAGACTTGATGTTTCATCAATTAAGTAATCAGACATTTCGATAGTACATTTAAGCACTAACTAAAGTATTAGATACAACTTTCTAAAATAAGCGCTACGAAAACTAGCAGTCCAGAAAATGTGCACATTAAATAACAACGTCTCATTCAATATACCACATATTTTTAAATGGCTGGAAAGATTCTCTTTGAAGCAATGATTGCAATCTTCCCACACGTAGCGGAGAAGAATACTCTAATTATTCTTCTCCAATAAATCACTCCATGCTTTCGATTCCGAGAAACGTTCCCTCTAAGGAAATATTCCTAAGAGCTTTAAATGTATACAAACTCGGGAACAGTTTGAATGTATATAGAAACCGACGTCGGTGTTGGTTTATTCGCTTTCATGCGGCTGGAAAGTTTTGTCGAAAGATTTTCTGCTCTTAAGGATTGGAATTGTTGCGACATTGTTTTCAATATCAGACAGCTTACTTTCACACTCCAATGAATCTTTCTATAAATGTATTTAAAATCACCAAATATATATTAACTCTTGAAGCTTGGGTGAGTCATTTAAGGTATTATGAAAATTGTTCAGATTTATTTAAGTTTTCATAATGATGTATAAGATATTTAAGATAACTATGATATATGTACACTATACAGTGGACCTCGGTTAATTAAATCAGTGGTTAATTAATCAGCTACTTTAATGAATCAAATCTTCAAAAACAGAACAATATTCAGCTTTACTGATTTAGAAGCTTTACGGAATCAGCCGCTGTTGTGAATAAAAGTTATTTGGAGCAAACGTGATTCATGTAAGCGGCGGCCACTGTATAATAAAGAAATCGGTGTGCACTAAGAAGGAGTTGTCCGACTACTATTTAAACGATTTGAATTCAGTAGTGTAGATGTAACTCAGCATTCATAATCGTAATCTAAACTTTAGGATTGCCACACAGTAATTTCTAGGATGGAATTTTAAATTTAATTATCACTGAACTGCTGAAATTTTTTTTTATAAAAAATCGATGATGACAATCACAACTATCTCTCGCAGTTTTGTATATTATTTTTGGAGTTGTCCAACTACTATTTAAACGATTTGAATTCAGTAGTGTAGATGTAACTCAGCATTCATAATCGTAAAATAAACTTTCTGATTTCCAAAAAGTAATTTCTAGGATGGAATTTTAAATTCATTTATCACTGAACTGCTGAAAATTATTTTATAAAAAATCGATGCTGACAATCATAATTATCTCTCGCAGTTTTGTATGCTATTTTTTTAAAAATGACATCATTGAAACATTTGAATGATTGACAATCATTTTATTTTTTAAATTTACCACCTAAGGTCAACATCACGTGTTACGCTTTTTAAGGTACTTTTTAAGTTTCTACGACACTACTTACATTAAATGTAACATTGAACTTGGAATGAAAAATAGTTAATATAAAGAGGTCAGTCTGCAAATGATTAATAGTTGTCTTTCCCAATATTCACTGCACCAATTAGAGGTGCCAATCTGTCAATGCGTGAAGAAACCGATGGCATTGATAATTTGGAGTACGATAACTACTAAATAATTGCACTGCCGGAAAGTTTTAACCTTGAATTTCTTAGTGTGTGAGGATTTATTTTTATACATTTGCCTTGAGCCGTTAGGTTTACATTTGAAAATTTATTCCAAACTCACGTTTGTAATATACGTAAAACTTCAACGTCATGTTCATTGTTATGAAACAGTGCAAATAAGGGGAAATATAGTCGGACATTTTTGTGAAGGTTTTTCGTAACTTTTCGATGAATTCGATGTTATATTTCATGATTCTTGGGCAACTTATTTCAGATAAGACACAAAATTAATATATATATATATATATATATATATATATATATATATATATATATATATATATATATATATATATATATATATATATATATATATATATATATGCAGAGTCTTAGGATACAATTTTCAAAAGAGAAAAGCGACAAATAAAATAGTACATATTCTTTTAAAAATATAGGTTGCCATTTTTTCTTCAGTAGAATTCAGCTTGAAGGTTGATTTCCTCCAAAACTGATTCGATTCACATTAATTTCATCTCTAACTAGACAATACGGCTTATTTAATAAAAGAAACCAAAAATTTGTAATCGTTCTCCGAATAGTTTTCAAATGGAAAAAAAAAATATTTTCTAAAAATTAAGTATGCAGACGTTGAAACATTTTATGTATCTTACCTGTAATGTAAAAAAAAAAGATTGAGCTGATTTTGATACTAATCGCCGTCTTTATGAAATAATTTAATAATTTAGATGTTAGAAAAACTAAATTACCAGACAATACAGCATTAAAAATGTTCCTCATCGCTACGTAAAAACCTAATGTTTGAAAAGCTTGTTTTATAATACCCCACACTGCAAAAAATGATTGTTTTTGCAGTATAATACTGGCAGTCAAGGTTCCAGTTTAAAACTATAAAATGCTTAGTAATAAATTATAAAACTATCAGTTTTACAGTTTCTCACTGTAAAAATAGAAATTTTACAGTTTAGTGCCGTAAATTTTAACTTTATTATACTGTAAAAACAACAGTACAGTAGAGAACCAATTATCCGGGACGTTTGGGACCACAGCTATCCCGGATAACTGATTTTCCCGGTTTCCTGGATCGCTACGAAGCGAGATTTGCCAATTGTTTATAAAACCCATGTTACTATAACAAATGCATCCTGAAGAGAAAACGATCCAGAAGTGCTTATAGATATTACAATATTAAGAATTTCTGAGCTATATGCCACTTATATGGTATTTATGAAGAAACCGTTCATATTCATTTAGGTATTTCAAAAGAAAAACAAAAAAAAAAAAAGCTCTTCATTTTTTAGAAATTACCGAAAATGCGTATTTTAAAAAGTGGCTGAAAAATCGACAAAATGTTGCCGGTTTTCTGGTTTCCCGGTATTTTGGTTCCCGGATAAAAGGTTCTGTACTGTATAATATTCGCAGCAGAGGTTCCAGCTCAAAACTGCAAAATGCACGGTAATAAATTAAAATTAGTAATTTTACAGTTTATTACCATAAAACTAGCAATTTTTACTGTTTATTACAATGAAAGTTAGCTGTATTATACTGTAAAAACAACATTTATTTTTCACACTGTATATACTAAGTCTATGGTTCTAATTAAGCACTTCTTTTGTTTAAAATCCAAGTCAAATAGTCTGCATTATCTTTAAATAGAGCTAGAATTGAATTCTTTCCAAGTTCTTATGGAAAAGGAAAAATTTCCTTTTATCTTACATTGTTGCAACATATCAAATATCAAACGCAGCGCAATTTGTGTTTTTCCTCTATCTAGCATTATAGGATCATACAATGCTCCACGTAGCACAGTTTGTCTATCTTCTAATGATAATTTTTCGATACCGAACGGAATATCTACTTTTGCAGTCGCATAGCAAAGGTAATAAAAGAGCAACACGCTCTTTGAGACAATGTTTTCGTCGATAAAGTGTCAATAAAACGAAAGATCTTTTGATTCCAGAATGTAGTTTTATGGAAGGAAGCATCTTTGGTGATTATTGCTCTTTCATGTAAAAGCAATACTAAAAGACATCTTGACCTGGAGAAAACCGAAGTTTACTTTAGTACATGTATGTAAAAGGTTTAAATATTCTTAATTCTTTACAATTTGGGCATCAAAACTTAATAATACTTTTCCCAAAGAGAAGGGTTATTAATATTCTCTTAATACATACTTCGTTATATAATACGCTTGACTAGCTATTTAGATATTAATGTATTATTCACACAATATTGGTGTTTAAAGAAACCGCTATTTAAACAGTTTGAATTAAAAACTGGTGAGTTAATAAAAAATTAATGCAAGTCACTATTTTTATTTTCCTTTATTTTACTTTTCCACATCTCAACATTAAAAAAAAAACAAAAAGAAAGAAAGAAAGAAAAGAAAAGAAAAAAGAAAAACAATAAAAGTAAGGGAATGTGGGTCAAAGTGAAATAGTTAAGATGGAGGACCTATTTCAACATGAAAGCATAAGAAATTTTATTCTGAAAATTATTGTACATAAAGAATGTATTTTGTAGGACAACTTGAGTTGAAATATTATTTTTCATTTTTGGCAATTATATTGCTCCTTCAAAAAAGGTAGGAATTTTCCACCTTAAAAAACCGTGGGGCAAAGTGAAAAATGCAATATTTTTACGATGTAAAATTTTCTATTTTATGATTAACAGTAGTTTTCAAGTGTAAACAAACGAATAAATGACTTATCAATTAAAAAATAAACGTATAAATAAATAAACAAATTAATAAACTTATTAATTTATGAGAAAAAGAAATGAGTGAATAAAATAGAGCACAAATAAGAAAATCAGTGAATGAATGAAGAAATAAGTGAAATAATAGGTAAAATAATGTAAATTAATTAACAAATAAAGAAATACGTACGCGATTTTAAAAAATAATGCATAAGTAAACGAAATGAACTATTTCACTTTGCCACGCGTGCACTTGACAAATTACATTGAATATTTAAAATCAAAATTCGCTTAATAAAAACGAAATAAGTATTGTACTGGATATCAGTAGATCTTAATTAATACCTAAAATAATTACAAACATTTATAATTGTATTATGATAAAAAATATTTTTGAAAAAACACGAATATTGCAATAGGTGTATAAAAATTTGAAAAGGACGTTGCAAACTGTGAAAATATTTTACCATTTCACTTTGTTCCGCTATTTCACTTTGCCCCACATTCCCCTACATATGAATTTTTCCGGATATTTTTCCTCTCAATCAAAAGCAAATCAAGCAATAGCAAATGTTTTAATCCTCGTAAAACTGAGTACTGGTCGTAACCTGCTAAACATTTTATAAATCGTACATTCCGTACAACTACTCTAACATATTAATAGATTTTTTATATTTTTCAAATACTGGTTTACGTATGGTAAGAGAACGTGGGGTAAAGGGAAATAACGGGCAAAGTAAAATGGTTAAATATTTTTTTTCCTTTCAGCGTAACGTATCTAGCAATCCTTTTTAGCTATGTTCTTAAACACATAGTTGATTCAAGTTAAAAAGAAACAAGTTTACAGGTGTAAGTTGATTCAAGTTATACCTGTAATTAAAAATACAATTCGTTTCCAAAATTTGAAACACATACATAATTTGAAACACTAATATTTTTGCTCATCAAAAAAAAACCTTTTATTGGAGTGAAATGATAGTTTTTGTAATTTACGCTTTAAGTATTAATTGAGATCTACTGATAGCCAGTGGGGTACTTATTTGAATTAGATATTTTTTTATGTTTGTCGAAATTTTTCAGGTACATGCGGGAAAAAATGAAAGCGGAGCACAGTGAAATAATTCATTTCGTTTACTTATTATTTCATTTATTACATCATTTGCATTTTCATTGATCAATTAATTAATTTCATTACTTTATTATTAATTGTTTTTTTTTCTCATTCCTTTAGTTATTTTTCTATTTATTAGCTCATTTTTTTTCCTTATTGAGCAATGATGATTTTAAAACTGAATCGATAAAAATGAATAATGAAAAAACAAACAAAGGCTGGTTTAACTTGAATTTAAAACAATTTAAAACGAAGTACTTTAAACGAAATTTACTAGATAAGTCCTTCTGCTTCGGTAAGCAAAACGGAAATAATGTACAGAGATAACATTTTAACTTTTGTTGAGAGAATCAAAAAACCAAAAACTCAAAGTTTAATCACACAAAACAAAAGCGTTGCGCAGCAATTGATGTGAAATATGGCACATCTAATGTTTATTTTTTGGCCTTTCCCAAGGGCAGTTAACACGGGGAAGGCAATATTAGAACTTTTGCAAAAGCTGTTTGAAGGAGAATTGTTTTAAAATTACTCAAAGCTGAAATTGACGTGACTGGAATGAGGCTCGTCGTTAAACAGCTGTTCACATTGTCAATAACGATATTGGGTAAAGTAGCTGGCCAAAGTACCTCACACTCAAACGCGTGGTTAAAAATCACATTATGAGCAATTAAGATGATATATAGGAATAGATAAGGTAGCTTTTAAGTTTTTCTTCATTTATTTGCCACCTAGAATTTATTTTCAGAGGGAAATAATGCTTTCTGTCTTAGAAATGATCAGTTTTGATTTATGTTAAACTGCTGCATTATATATGTTTTTCTCTTACGATGTATGTTAGAAAGTAGTGACTTACTGATAACTTCCATTCATATAGCATGAGTCACGTTATCATTATTTTTAATAGTATGAAAATATTGAACGTAGAATGATGGTCTTCTTTTAACGCAGGTCTTCAAATTTTTGCCCGTAAGGTCTTTTCTGAAAAATTCTTTTTAAAAGTTGAGGCAAATACTCAAGTATATGCATAATACAGTTCAGCATCACAGGCAAAATTTTGTATTAGAGCTGATTGACATTCTGTTTTTAATTAAACTTTCTTATGGCATTTCAAAAACTTAAACACACGATTTAAAATTTTAAATAAAACGTTCAGTTCTCACCCGATTTACGCTGGATTAATCAACATGGAAATCAGGTCTATTTTCTCGTCACTAGCCGGTGCGATAAGCTTTAGAATGAAGGGTAAATCATAAAATTTGATAAAGGAACACGGAAGATCTCACGTTGAGGTAAGGTCTTAAAAATTGCCCCCTCCCCCCCCCCCAAAAAAAAATCTAGATTTTATGACTTATGGCGAGACATTGAGGGTATCACGCGACTTTGTCTTCCACACGTGGCAGGACCTGCATACGCGAAACGTGTAACTTTTCTCACCGAAATTCACTAAATTTAGCGACTTTTTTTTCTTACTAATTTTGACAGACTTTAAAACTTTATACATGGGTAACGAGGGTTACAGGGAAACAAGAGTAAATATTTACTCGCATAAAACATGTTATATTGTGTCCTTTTGTTTGCGACGTATTATTTTTTTTTTCATTTAACAGTAGCGTATTGTTTCCTGGTAGGAATATTGCTATTTTTTAAAGATAGTAATGAATAGCGGGGTTTCTTATAGCATTATTACAGAAATTTTAGACAGTTTATTAGGTAAAATTATAAAATGCTCTCCATAGAAAAATTGCGTTTGTTTTGTTTTAAACAATGTTAAAAACCCTTTTTTCGTAGATACATGCTGTCCTGGGAAGGTAAAGAGCTGTGAGTTTCTTAGATCTTTGAAGAAATCTGTTTTGGACTCCATATCAACAATAGAGAAATGCTGGAATTGAACTTTTTTTCGGACTCTGCTTTCAGCTGAAAACTAATAAATAGCTTGTACAATAAAGCTGAAGTACAATAGCTGAAAAAAAGCAATAAAGGGAAAAATGAAAAATTTGCGGCAACATTGCTTTAAATGCATTGCCTTAAGAATGTTTCTCCCCATGTCAAAAATAATTGCACTGCATCACTAAAATGCTAAATTTTTGAGATTCATTTATGATCGGTTTTACTTAATTAGACTTGAAAATATATATATAAAGGAAATATTTTATGCAATTTAGTTCAATGATTTATGTCTCCCATTTTTGTTTACTTACATAGTGGGGGGAAAAAACTTTTGTTCAACAAAAATACTTGGAATTCTGACATTAATAACTACAATTAATTGAAGTATAAATGCTAAGAATTTGAGATACTGAATTTCATTTTGTTTCATACCAAGCATTAGTTTTCTTTTCCAATAAAAAAGACAAATTTTGTTTTTATGAGATTATTTCAAGTGTTAAAAGTGGGAATTTGAATGAATTTAGAGCTTAAGTCACATACGAGAGATATAGCTGACGTTAGAATTTTAGTGTTAGTACTAAAAGTAGGCTCGTTTAGCTCTGGACAAGTTTCTTATTGTATTGAACAGTGAAAGATCTCTCCGTCGATTACCAAGTTACTCATGGAGCTTTCTTTCGTTCTATTTTATGATTTGCCATCTTACATTTTTTTTTAGTTTACTGTTATTCTTGCTTTTATGTATGTACATAAATCTTCCACTTTTCTCCTAAAACTTTTATTAGAAACTGATCCTGAAAAATGCAAGCAGTTTCAAAACATTGTTGCTCAGAATTTGTTTATTAAAATAAAATAACTAAAGCAACACACTACTTTGACATCGATAATTAAGGCAATACGTACTGATAAACATGGGAATAAACAAGTAATAACAATACCTAAAACATGAGGCAATTTTAAAAGATAAATACAAGTTTTTCGAAAAAAAAAATCATGAAGGAAATGAGATAATAAAATGTACGAAAGATCATTTTACATTTGATTCCTTCAAATTCGCAAATAGTAATTAGATAAAGTCGAATGAAAAAGCTTAATTGTTTCTCAAATTTCAAAAGTAACAGAATAATTGCGTGGCGTTTAATGTTATGTTTATGGATTTGCTTTTAATGAGAAAACGAATAAAAGAAACAATAAAAGCAAAAATCAATAGGAAATGAATTCAAAGTTAATAAGTGAGTATTTTTAAAGAGATATCTTGGTATTAATTAGAAACAGAATTATAAAAGTGTAAATTATGAAACTGAAAAAAATTATTTTTCAGTTTTAATTAAGAGTTAATAATACAGAGTGTATTAAATATTTATTTTAGATTTGATAAATTAGTTAGCATGATTATAAAAAATAATTAAACAGTGAAACTTTTTAGTCACTTCAGACCTGCTAAAGTACATTAAACATATTCAATCTTTACTGATTAGTAACAAATGCTTCTTAAGTAATAAATACTAAATTTCAGTAATTAATGCATGTTTCATTTAATAAAAAATAATCCATAAAATAAAAGAAGTAATTATTATTATTATTATTATTATTTTTTTTTTTGAAAATATATTATTCATTAAATTTGTTTTTTACATTTCGTGGTAAATGAGTTGAGCAGAAAAAATGCTAGAAAATAAAACGCAGAAGATAAATAAATGTATCAACATCTTTCTTACGGAACAATGCTCATTATGAAACACTGCATCAGCTAATGTTTTACAAACTAAAACACAAAAGTAATCCAATTATCAAAGCAAGGATATATTTTAAAATTAAAGTCTGATGATGACATTGGATGAATGATGAAAATATTTCTTCATAGCTTTTCATACCGTTTCTTTTTATTCCGTTTATCAGAATTAAAAAAAAAAAAAAACTCTCAAAAAATTTTACCTCACTTTTTCTCCATTTTATATGCATCTTCATACGAAACTCATCAGCAAAAACCATCAAAGGTGAAAAGTTTACGATGATTGAAAAAGGCGGAAAATGTATTATTTGAAATTTTTGAAGAGCAAAAATACCGTTTTGCGTTGAAACAATCAATCATTTTTTGATAAAAATAGATGCTGTAAATATTTAGAGAATTTTGCATTCATGTTTCCTGAATGAAATGGTAGATCCTTCAAGTTAATGTTTTCAAACGCGTAAGAAATAGTGATACATTTCCATTCTTCTAATAATAAACATGATAAATGAAAAAACGAGGGGGCACTTTAGTGAAATACTAAAGAGTTTAAGATCTAGTAGCAAAAGATGTAGGGTAGACCGATCAGTAAATAAGCATCCCTCCAGTGAATGAGCTTTTCGTATTTTTTTCTTGCAAAAATGAAGTTTAAAGTGTTTTTTTCATGATGCTAAATGTATTTGTACAAATGTTTGTTAAAAGAACCCTTATTTATAAAAAAAACATTAAGTTACAGAATGCGAATTATCAATTTCTTTCAAAACGTGTTTGTACTTAAAAAATAATGATTTGTATGTATGTGCAAATCTTTTACAAATTATTATTTTTAAATGCCTGAAGACTGTTTAGGAAATTAATACTTCATATATGTTACAAAATGGCTCTTTAAAAACCAAAGTTTAAAATTTTGGGTATAAAGTGAAAATATAAAGTGAAAATATATGGGTAAAAATGCCTCACTTGTGAAAAAGGATGGAATATAGTTTAATTGGTGGTAGTAGCACCCCTTATACACTTCCAATAAGAAAGCGATTAGAATATGCTGTACTTGTTCACTTGTAGGGAAGCTCATTCACTGGGTTAGTACTTTTTTCCATTTCAATCTCAGAAACCGAACGCAAAACTAAAAATTCTCCATTTTTTCAATAATGACCTATCGCAATTATACTGCTTTCCCTTCCATGTGCTAAATGATAGTTCGTAACGATGCCGTGATTTTTTAAAATTGAAATAGGCTTAAGTGTTTATTTACTAGTCGGCCTGGGTTACTTCATAAAAATTATAAAATTGCTTTGTAAAAAAATATAGAAAAAAATGACGATAAATTATATTACGTTTCATGTTCTTTATCGAATATAATAGTTCCTAATTTAAAATAAAAAAAAATTAAACAGACACGTTGAATGTCTATTGTAATCGTAGTTTTGTTTTGAAAACTTTGTCAATTTTAGATATTAATTCACTGAAAATGTTCGTGAATTCATCTCTAAAATTAAAAAGAAGAAGAACATTGCTTTCGCATTTATGTGAAATAATTAGAAGCTGCTAAGCCTACGAACATTCTCCATTTAAAAGTCATATATGAAAGATGTATCTTCCAGAACGTTTCATAGATTTAGGTTTAGGTTTTCATTCCTAAAATATAATTTTCTTTCCTTCAAACAAGAATGCCATCAATACAGTTTAAGATACGAATATAAACCATCAAAGCTGCTGAGATGTAGGAGAAATTATGTATATCATATTTTGCAACTACAGAACAAAATTCGCTCCGTAATTTTAGTACCTCCAATTCTGCTTTATTTTAAAATTAGTGGATGATACAACAAAAGCAGGCCCGTCGATAGAATTCTCGTCGAAGAACTGTCGATTATCTGGAAATATGTGGGGAAAATACAGCAGTTTTATAAAAATGCTGTCGTATCTTGACGGTTTATATAAACAATTATCAATAATTTTCCAAAAACCTGCCACAATCGTATTTTAATATTGTTATTGCATCTATTAGCATAAAACTTAAGAAAATTCCCGGAGCGATGTTCAGTTATCCAAAATTAAGAAATAGTAATTATCCGTAGTTTAGTTTTCATAATGAGAAATAATCCCAATGATTTCGGCTGTAAATGTTAAAATTCATTAAGTGCTCGACTCTTAAATATTTCTAATAAAAAGAAAACAATTTTCTATACATAATTTATGTTTTGATTCAAAATATTTGCTATTTTTAAAATTCAATATAATGAAATCAAGCAGCTTAATGTTTTTTTTTTCTATTTAATCTTCGAAAACGGTATATAACCTACTTGACTAAGAGGGAAATAAAATCAAAGTTTGAAACCATTTCGAAAAGTGTCTCTCTTTAACTATTTATAGCTGAAAATCACAAAAACATTATTTTTTAGTATTCCCTATTGTTTTAAGAATCTTTAAACATAGTTATGACGAAAGTATAAAACAACAATATTTCCATAAGAAAAGGTTTATAATTTAAATACTGCTTAAAACTATCCCTAAATTTTACTCTCCCGTATTGTTAGTTTCTTTTATAAGAATTATATCGCAACCCTTTAAAAACTAAAACGATTCATTTCATCAGCGCAAAATGATTGCATGAAAATGGCAAAAAAAGAAAATTTTTGATTTCAGTAATTATGCTCTTATTTCAAAACACGAATCCTATAAAGCGTAGAATTAAATATCCTTTTCATGTTTCCAGCTATAATTTCATTTTCCATTTACGAATTTAAAACTAAAAATTTAATGTATCTTTGATTTAATCAAAAGGATTTTCAACCTCTTATACAATTTCCTTTTCTTTGAAATAAGTTTTAACCGAGAGTATCGTTATCCAGCTCGCGAAGATTTTTAAACCACTAAAGGCTTTCGATTTCTCAAAAACTTTCGTGCAATTATAAAACCTATTACTGAAAGACATTTTTTTCCCATTATTTTATTTCATACTATTGGCGTTTGAAAATAAATCTTTGACCAAAATTTCTATTAAAATTGAAAAAAAGGAAAAAGCAGGATATTAGTTTTCCAAGAATTAAAAGAGGTTAAAACAAAAACAAATACATTATTTGACTACACTACTATACATGAATTTGAATATTTGCCTTAAGGATAAACTTCAAGGAAAATACATTCTTTTCAAGAACATTGCATTTTTATTAAAATATGGCTGATGGTTATCAAAAGAGACTGCCTTGAAGTCTAATTTTGCCATATAACTAGTGCTTTTCCTTGCATTTTACAATTAAGTAAGGCATAGTGCTTACCAGACATTAAATTGTTTATTTTACTAAATCAATATAAACATTAAATTCTACCTTGTGAGTTGCGGTGTTACCCAGAGCCAAAAGTTAGACCCAGCCATTGATTTTATGAATCTTCAAGAAGTATTGTGTGAAAATGAATTACTTATATTAAGATAAAAGGGGAACATAAATATCAATAATTAATGGAACATGTGATACAAAATATACAGCTAATTTTTAGTAAATTCTCACGCACATTAGGGTGGAGCGAAAAAAATGAATTTTTGATTTTCGTAAACGGGTACCTTTCATTTACTGTGAATGAGGCTAAGTAACAATTCTGTAAAATATTTCACTTTTGCGACGTTATCTTTAGTCTGCGCATTTAGCCTAAAGTTTTGAAATTTTTTATTTGTTTTAGATTTTTAAATTAAAAAAAAAAAAAAAACATTGCAATTGATAAAACTAGTGACGAGTGGTTATTAAATGGACGAAAAAGGTTTGAAATATACAAAGAATTTTTTAAAACTATTTTAGCTTATGATTTCAGTTCGTGCATTACGCTCAAAGTTCATCAAATTTCACAAAATTTCTGATATTTTCAACATTTTTTAACTCAGTATTTCCTCTCAATATTCCCTTGAAGTGTCTTCAAATCTGTTTTTATTCATTTTGTTATGACTTTGAACCCTGCAACTCTTCGCTAGCTCATGTGGAACTACCCAGGACTCACCACGAGGAGGTGACCGCACTTCTAGTCCTACACGTAAACTCTTCCTTCCAACCAATGGAGCACGCATTTACATTTCTTAGATACGTCTTTCACAGTTAATTTGCTCCTTTGTGTCGTAAATTGATCAAATATTTCTGGCGAATATCCTCGTTTTTACTAAACTTTTTCTTTTCCCGTGGTTACATACCAATTTTGAAAAGCTTGTGATCTATTTGACAGCTCTTTCAACTGATTGAGTCTTGAATGGCAGTTTAAAAAGAGCGTATTCAGAAATCATATTTAAATTATCAGCTTTCAGTAATCTTTGTAATATTGTGTTGTTAAATTACCTGTAAAAGGTGGCTTTGTAATTTCCACATCATGACAAGAAATCATCGATGTGTACTGACTTTTGATTTATGTATGTAATATATGAAAATAGATTTTTATCTATTTTTGGGATCTGAACTTGATTGCTTGTTTGGTTTCTAGATTGAGCGTTGATAATACGATTTAAAACAAGTTTCTTTATAAGCTTCCTCTTATGAACGAACGAGATTATTACCCGGCGTTGTCCGGGTGCTTATTAATACAGCATAGCTCTAAAAAGTATTTGAATGAATTCTATCCACATGGGAATATAAAAACTTCTTTAATACTAAAAGGAAATAGGTGAACCTTAAATTGATAATTCATTGTTAATCGTAATCTTCGTTGGAAAATACTCCTATTTAATTGTGTTAAATTTCATTAATTTGAATGCTTAAAGGCTTATCTCTATTACTCTATCTCAAAATGGTCATTTTGAGACAAGAAATTTAAATTTTGAGCTTTTTGGATTTTTTTAGAATTTCAAAACCCCGCCTAAGTGAATTCTAGTACATGAAGGAACTTCTGTGCCAAGTTTGATGAAAATCCGACGAAAACTGTGGATTTGTATAAGGATCAAACATACTTACATCCATTTTTACATGTATTGATATCGATAACAGCATATTTCTAGGGTGACAAGTATATACATTGTTTTTTACGGATGTGAATACAATTTTCTGCTTCTTCCTGGAGAGATAAGTGTAACTCTTTATAATCTCTCTAAAATACATAGCTAAATTATTAACGTCTGCACTTCATCCTAAAAAAGCAAGCACACTTTTACCGCGAAAGTTACGAACTCTTTTAAAAATTATAGTCTAAAGATTATGTTTGCTGTAGTCAACCATCTGGCTTGGGAAAGCTTTCTTGGACTTGTTTCATAATTTTTTGGATATTTTTCCAGTCAAAACTACCTTGCTCATCTCATGAAGTTACTGTTGCTCAGCACTTAAATCGATCTGATCAATGACAAATTCTATAGGTTTCATATTGAACTGATTTGAAGTAAAACATGGTGTTTAGCTTCGTCCAACAGGCCCAAAAAATCACTGGTCCATCTAGCTTTTGCAAAAAATGCCGCAAATTAAGTTTATTTAAATGTAATTGGCAAATATCCCATTACAGAGGTTTACCAAGTTTTTCTTCCAGTTTCCGCTTTACACCTCTGTATTTTCCTGTCTTTGTAGTGCATCCATCAAAACCAATGCAAACAATTTCCTACGCAAAGAAACACTTTTTTGTTCCTGACTTGTCTAAGAAGTGTAAAGGTATGCACTCTATGGTTGGAATATGGTTGGAAGCAAAGAGGAGCGTGGGTGGCACCTAAAGTGCGGCCACTTCCTCGTGGTGAGTCCTGGGTAATTTCAATGAGCAAGCAAAGAGTTGAGTAGTTCAAAGAAACAACAAAATGAATAAGAAAATGTTTTGAAGGCACTTTAAGTGATTATTGAGAGGAAATATTAAATTATAAAAAATTTTGCTTAATATTGAAAATATAGGTAATTTCGAAAATTTTATGAACTTTGGGCCTAATGCGCGGACTTAAATTGTAATCTAAAATGGTTTTAAAAAATTCCTTGTACATTTCAAACCTTTTTCTTCCATTTCATAACCTTCGGTCACTAGTTTTATCACTTGCAATATTTTTTAAAAACATTTGAAAAATCTAAAAAAATTAAAAGATTTCAAAACTTTAGGCCAAATGCGCAAACTAAATATAACGTCGCAAAAGTGAAATATTTTACAGAATTGTTACTTGGCCTCATTCACAATAAATGAAAGGTACCTGTTTACGAAAATCAAAAATTCATTTTTTCGCTCCACCCTAACGCACATTATGTGTGAGCTCGAGCACGTGTATGTTAAATATGAAAACACCACCGAAAAACTGTGTAACATTCATAAGCGGGCTGTAACTGTAATCAATCGTTTTCTATCCTTACCTAAATTTCGAACCTTGATTTTCACATAAAAAACATCTTAACCACATTCTACAGCAGCGGTCTTCAACTTAAATAAACTAGAGATGCTTTCCAAGTTTGGTGTGATTACAAGATCGAATTGGAGGAGGGGGTGGGGGTACTATAGACGTAAACGGTTGTGTTAAATACACATTAAGTTGATACTATGTTGACTCTAAATTAACTATCTGTAAGACAATGATACCTATTAAGTTATAGCTTTAAATTGATATCATAATGTTATGTTAACCAGGGACGTCATTTCAAGTTTTTCCAGGGGGGGGGGGCAAAGGGTCCAAACACAATGCAATTTCATCGGAAAACATAAAAAACCACGTCCACTTATATGTAAATACATTGATTTCTCAAAGTCAGGGGGGGGGGCAATTGACCCCCCCTGCCCCCTAAATGACGGGACTGATGTTAACCTACATTAAAATGCTTTCTGACACTTTCTTGTTTTAAAATGGATAAAATAGTGCCCATGAAATACTCCTGTGACTAAAAAGTTTGGAAACTCGTCAGATAATTTTTGATTTAGACGTCAAACCTAATTTTGTTTTAGAAATTAATTTTTATTAATTCTACTAACTAGTCAGACAGAAAGCAAAAGTTAAAATATAGCCGCGATCGACTCAAAATGGGTTATAGATCGACCGGTCGATCACGACCAACGGTTTGCCTACTGCTGTGCAACAGTAATGCGTTAACCTGTTTTTGGTATAAAATTTAATATTTACTAAAAAACGGAGTATGCTTTATGATTTACATGCGCAATTAAAAGTGCACTACTTCCGTATCATCTGTATCGATTCAAGAGTAAAAAGTACCAATTTAGAAACAATAGAAAATCCAGTTTCATGCTTTGACATAAAAGCCGTTACTTTAGACTAAAAAATATTTCAAACAAACAAAACAACATAAAATAAGCAAAAGACTATTTTTATTACTCATTACTTTGCTATTTTTTGTAATGAAGACCTTAACTTGTACATTCTATAAGTATTACTCCATACTTAGAAACAATAGGATCATTCTTTATAATAAGCTAGATCCGATCCGATTACTTGATTCCTAAATAAAAGGAAAATATAAAAAGCTACATTGCGCTTTGTATAAATGATTTATTGGAAAATGTTGTGTAATTTTGATGACGCCATGAAAATAATTTATCACATGTGATCTCTCCACCAAATTCAGTGGAGTAAATGAGGTGTGAAGAACTTGGTTACGAGACAGGTGATGTGACAAAATGGGCAATTTTATTATAGTCATAAATCAATTAAAGGAACTAGGAGTTTGGTAGCAAAAGAAGGAAATGCATTTTCTACATATAAAAAACTTTGCGATACTTTTGAAGACAAAAGAGGAAACACCGTCACAATTCAATAAATAATGCACAAGTTTTGCGAAGAAAAGTCGTGTTCTTTATAAACTAATTCAAGAATGGTAATCAAGAAAGAATTTCTTCTATAAGTGCCACTTTCTGTTTTGTTTATATAGTAAATCAAATGACTATTTCAAACTTTCCTTCTTTAACTCAAGGTTTATTCACTTTATTGCGAATAAGTTCTTACTAAAATAATAAATTTTCAATAGTTGCATTGTACTTTAAGTACGTCCAGATGTTAGAAGCAAAATATCACAATGTATTTAAATTTGGAAGATATGGGGCAAACTGAAATAGTGGGGAAATTAAAATGATAAAATATTTTACTCTTACGGTGGCAATATTTTTCCTATGTATGCCTTAAGTTCAGTCAAAAAATGATTATGTCTAAAAATTAATGTGCAGAATAAAAAGAACATGCTATTAATATTTCAAATATTAATTACGATGTACAGATGTTCAGTAGAGTATTAATCTTAGGCTTTTTTTGTATTTAAATGTTTCGTAATGTTTTTCCGATGTTTGCTAGCAGAAAGATACTTAATTTATTTACTAATTTTTTAGCAATTTATTAGTCAATTCTTACACATTAATTCAGTTTCATACGCACTTCATTTATTACTCAATTATATATTCATAAATTTATTTAATCATTCATTTGCTCATTTATTCATGCATTAATAATCTTATAGACTTATTATGAGCAATTATGAAGTCTCTTATTAATAATAAATCTATAATTATAGATTATAGATTTATTATTAATATGCGGACTTTGCACTTTCACGCCGCAAAACCGGGATTTATGGTCGACTAAGTGGTTCAGTTTTTTATTTGGCCGGTAAAATAAGTACTAAGCATGTTTGGGAGCTAAACACTGAGGGTTTCGCGTTTGCTGACCATCTAACTGGAGCATCTATCTCCGGAGGCCTCCTAGAGCCATCGGTTTCGAAAAATCGGACGGGAACAGTAAGCTTTAGCCCTTATGGGCTGTTACTCCACCGATTTTAGTCTTAGTTCACTTATTTAGTTATTTTTTATTTGTTTAAGAAAATGAGCAATCATATCAACGATCTATCATTATAAAACTTTTACTTATCAATCTGCCTTATATAAGGGGCAAAGTGATTATTTTCCACTTTTCTTTGAAGGTACAAGTTTATAGTCAAAATTGAAAATTTGAATGCAAGTTCTAGAATAAAATACTATGCTCTATCTTTATGCGTATAGTTTCCTTAATCATCCCACATTGCCCCACGATTCCCTCCAAATGAAGATGGTAAAAAAAAAAGAAGCTTAACTTTCGCTAACGGCCATTTTGAAGCTAATGAAGCGAGCCGAGACATCAGTGCAAAACAGGTAGGTTCACAATAGCCCAGACCGAGAAAGTGAATGGTAGGTTCACTTGCCTGTTCATTAAGTGAATGGTTTGTTTATTAAATCGTCTTTTAAATTCTTTTTACGATTATAATAAATGGGGTCGCCCAAGTGCAACGTGCATGTATGCATTAATGCTTTTGGTATAAATTAATACTTCGGTTTTAATTGCGCACAAGGTTTATGGTAATAAATAGTGTTGCGCCTGAGGTTTTTTCAGTTATTCCAATTATTTAAAAAAAAAGAAAAAGAGGGCTATTATAGTAATTTTTGTATTATATATACATTCACGGCCAAAAGTTAACCACTGAAAGAAACATGTTAATTTCTGGAAGCCATTCTCAGTTGAAAAAGCAGCAATTTGCTGTAGAGGTAGAGAGACTGATCTATTTACCGTTCAATGCTTAATTTTTGAAAGTGAGTGTACTTGAATGTAAATAGTTACAGCTGCTGCAAAACTTTAATTTTGAATGACAAAATGAAAACGAAATTTTATCTTAAAGCTAATTTAGTGTTCCGATCATGAGTTAATTTTCAAGCATACTTATAAGTTTTAGTACAAATTGATTCAGTATTCATGGTATTTTTTGCATTTCTTACGGACGAGTTTAGCTAAACGTAAAGAAAAATAACACCGAGTTTCTAAAAAGGGAAGGGACAGGTAAAGTGACGCCTGGTGACAAATGTGAAGGAGTTTAAATATGAAGAAAATAAATGTGTGTGTGGCATCATTTTAGAGCTCCCTTAAGCAAATTGGCATCCAACAAATTTACACTTGGAATCGACGTAGATTATTAACTTGAAAAAAGTTTAACTTTAATTAAACTACTTTAAGGGAATTTTTGATTATTAGTTCCAGCTGAAGAATTTGAAATATATTTCATCTAAAAAAGCTCTGGCATTAAAATTTAATTGCAGAGAAAATAAAAAGGTTGTTCACAAAAAATGTTCTAAAAAAGTTGAAATGCATTTATTGGTAGACTAAACCAAAATATATTGATCAAGTTTGTAAGTTAAAAGCGCGATATTTTTGAAAAGTGAAACACCATTTTAGTTTTGTTATATATAGTAATTGAAGTGATTTGTTTTCTTTTCATTTAAAATGTTTAATAATTTTCGTTTTCGATTCAAAAGCAAAAAAGTCTTGTTTCGAAGGAGCTAAAATTATCTCTCTCTCTCTCTTTTAAAGCATTATCTAAAATTAATTCTTCTGTAATTATTACCTCCTAATTTGACTTTTTAATGTATTTTTCAGTTTTTGAAATTATGCAAATGAGGTTTTGATTCAGTTCTATAATTCAGTCACGTCTTAATTTCAGTCACGTTTGTATGCTTTAATACTGGCATAAAAGTGCTGGCATTCCAAATGTTCTTCGTTAAAATAATATAGCTGAAGGGTCATTCCATTTTAAATCAACAAATGGGGTGCGCATAACCATTTTTGATTTTGATGAAAATTTGCATGTGCATTCCTTTTATTTCCCAGACCTCAAAAAAAAAAAAAGTTATTTTATTTTAGAAAAAAATACTCTTTGATATACAGGGTGAGTTTGATCGAATCTGCCATACAAAAAGCGGTGATAGAAGAGCCCAAGTGGAGTATAGACCCACCCATTAGCGGTATCAATTCTTAACCGTAACCGAGTAATATTATATTTAAGAAAAATTCGCAAAAAAAAAACAAAATTTTGAAAAAAGGACCAATTTCTGAACTTCCTGTCGGACCTACATACAAAATGAGTACATATTTGGAAAGAGCAGACAAAATCCTTTAAAATGACACTTTTTTCATCAAGATAGTCGCACTTCACAGTGAGTTACAAGCTTTCAAACACTGGAAACACTCAAAAATGAAATTTCATCAAACTTTTCAGTCAAAAATTTCAGAAACAACCGTATGAGCTACAACCGGTCAAATACACCAAAAACTTTCCCATTTTACTAGCTTTCAGATGATACAACAGAAAATCATATTGGGCTTCAAGTTCAGCAGATATTCTGGCTTTTGTTTGAAACAGTATGAAAATCGTCCTTTGTCAGAATATGGAAACCAGCACAGAGTCAGACTTTTATGTTCTAAATTTTCTATTTCATGTAAGTGTACTGGTTTATTTATTCAAGAAAAGGAAAATTTTATAACTAAATATTAAATTGTAACACTTTATTAAGTTAATAATCACAACAGAAGATAACAACACGTAGAAACAAAGGAAACATTACTTTAACGCGCTTTTCACAAAGAAAAATTCAAAATTAAATGAGTTACACTAACATCTATGAGTACATTTACATGTAAACAATCCTCAAAGTTTCCCAGAGCTACTGAAATTATCATCCCCCACACCGGATAGATACCCTTGGCCTTTTAAGAGCCAAAACTACCGTCGCTCTCAATGAAATTTCATTTCTCACTGTTGCTACTGCTCCATCAAGCCAAATGCGCAAGTCCTGCAAACTGGTTGCATCTGAGCAGTAAACTGCTTGTTTCAAGAATCCCCAAACAAAGAATTTACTGGCGTCAGGTCTGGTGATCTAGGTGGCCAAGGAATAGGAACCAAATGACAGGATGAATGGACTCTATGAAATGAAATTTCATAGAGAGCGACGGTAGTTCTCGCTCTTAAAAGGCCAAGGGCATCTATCCGGTGTGGGGGATGATAATTCCAGTAGCTATGGGAAATTTTGAGGATTGCTTACATGTAAATGTATTCATAGATGTAAGTGTAACTCATTTAAATTTGATTTTTTTTTTGTGAAAAGCGCAGTTAAAGTAATGCTGCCTTTGTTTCTACGTGTTGTTATCTTCTCTTGTGATTATTAATTTAATAAAGTGTTACAATTTAATATTTAGTTATAAAATTTTCCTTTTCTTGAATAAATAAACCAGTGCACTTACATGAAATAGAAAATTTACAACATAAAAGTCTGACTCTTGGCTGGTTTTCATATTCTTCCAAAGGACGATTTTCATACTATTTCAAACAAAAGCCAGAATATCTGCTGAACTTGAAGCCCAATATGATTTTCTGTTGTATCATCTGAAAGCTAGTGAAATGGGAAAGTTTTTGGTGCATTTGACCGGTTGTAGCTCATACGGTTTTCGACTGAAAAGTTTGATGAAATTTCATTTTTTAATGTTTCCAGTGTTTGAAAGCTTGTAACTCATTGTGAAGTGCGACTATCTTGATGAAAAAAGTGTCATTTTAAAGGATTTTGTCTGTTCTTTCCAAATATGTACTTATTTTGTATGTAGGTCCGACAGAAAGTTCAGAAATTGGTCTTTTTCTCAAAATTTTGTTTTTTTTTTTGCGAATTTTTCTTAAATATAATATTACTCGGTTACGGTTAAGAATTGATACCGCTAATGGGTGGTTCTATACTCCACTTGGGCTCTTCTATCACCCCTTTTCGTATGGCAGATTCGATCAAACTCACCCTGTATAGGCCATTTTTGTTGTGGGCAACAGAGAAAATGGGGTATTTTGATGCTTTGTCTTATGAACTAGAACTTTTTTCTATCAAAGATTTTGAGCTCAAACATAGCTCATTGGAAAGCTGAGAAAGAGATTGTTTTATAATCAATAAATTTCAGACTTAAAAAAATCTTAGTTTTTTTCAGGTCAAAGTTTGCGATGAAAACCTCGTTTTTTACTACTTTTGAAAATTAAAAAAGCCATGAAGGGTTTAGAATAACAAGTCCTATGTTTTATCATACACAGTCCAATCCCATTAATGTGACCACCATGTACTTTCGACTTCGACGTTAAATAACCAATTACAGAAGGCACTTGGTAGCACAGTGCAGCTGAGGGTATAGAGGTGTATGAGGGCTTTGGAAAACATTTCTAACATTGGCGTAATACAAAAAAGAAGCGATTTATACGACGTACAAAAGGGCATGATCATTGGCTTTCGGGCCAAGGGCGGAAGCATTTCCGAAATGGCTGAGTTTTTGAGCTGTTCGCTTGCCGTCGTGGTAAAAGTGTACCGTGCAAGGCAAAATGGGACTGTCCAAAATCAGCGATGTGGCAAATGTGGTGCACCAGGAGCCATAGAAGACAGAGGCGAACGACGGCTGCGGATATGCGTTCGGGTTAATAGACGGGCTTCCGTTGAGCAACTGACCCTCCAGATGAACCAAGGGGCTACCAACATCGTCTCCCAAACTACTGTTTAGCGGACGTTGCTCCGTCTGGGCTCCGAAGCAGAAGCCTGGTTAATGCACTTATGCTGACTACTATCCATCGACTACGAACTCTGGATTTTGCACGCCAGTACCGCATCTAGACGTCCATTGAGTGGCAACAGGTGGCATTTTCTGTTGAATCACGTTTAATGCTCCATCGGATCGATGGACTTTGGCGTATAAGGCGTGAAAGCTCTGAAACAAAACATCCTGCAGCATTGCCGGAACGATCCAAGCTGGAGACGGGAGCATTATGGTCTGAGGAATGTTTTTCTGACATTCTCCGGGTTCACTCATCATTGCGGAAGGCACGATGAATCAATAAAAGTACGCATCTGCCCTTGCGGACCATGTCAACCCCTATTAAGGGCATTGTTTTTCCTCAAGATGATGGCATCCATCAGCAAGACAATACGAAGTGCCATACAGCTGCCAGTGTATGCACGTGACTCGAAGAGCACCAGGATGAGTTTACCCTTCTCCCCTGGCCAGCAAACTCTCCTAAATCAGTCCCAATCGAGAATATGTGGGACCATCTCAATCGGGTTATTCGTGCCATGGATCCTAGCCCGCCTAATCTAGCGCAGCTGGCCACGGCATTGGAATCGACATGGCTCAAACTACCATGTAAACACCTTCAGGGCCCTAACTGAGTCTCTTCCTGCACTTTCCGCAGCAGTCCGCTTTGCGAAAGGTGGTAATTCTGGCTTTTGACAGGTGGTCACATTAATGTGACTGGACTATGTATATTTATATGCATTGTTACTTATTATATTAAAAAAATTGGCTTGTGACTCCGCCCCCTTTGTGAGATATGTCCCTCATCTAAGGGTCACTCCATTCTTAGTCTTTTCTTAGCATTTAAAGCAAAGAATAAAGTATATATTACTACATTTAAATAAAAAAAAGATTAAAAATTATGAAAATAATTGTGTTATTCCTGTGCAATAATTTGAAAATTCAGACCCTTATATCTGCCAAGCGCCTTTGAATAACAAAGCAACTTTTGTTTCATTAAAAAGCTGGTAAGAAGTACTTAAGATGCCACAAGTAAAACTATATTTACCTTATCCCCCACATGCATTTTTTTAGCGTTAAAAAGTGGATTTTTTTTGAAAATTTGCAACTTTAGGGGGGCATATCTCATAAAGGGGGCAGAATTTGAAAACATAGGGCTTGTTATTCTAAACCCTTCATGGATTTTTTAATTTTCAAGAGTAGTATTAATATCATATATAAAGAGATTTCTTTCTCAGCTTTCCAATGAGCTATGTTTCAATGAGCTCAAAATCTTTGACAGAAAAAAAAGTTATAGTTCATGAGACAAAGTTGCCAACCACAAAAATGGCCTATATATCAAAGGGTAAATTTTTCTAAAACAAAATAACAATTTTTTTGAGGTCTGGGAAATAAAAGGATTGCACATGCACATTTTTATCAAAATCAAAAATGATGATGCAACAACATTTTGAAAAATTTGTTGATTTAAAATGGAATAACCCTGAAGTTAAACGAAATAGAGCTTCTAGCAGTACCAGAGCATGAATTTGGTATGGTTTTATAATTCATCAAAAAATTTCTAAATATGAAACAAACATATTTTCTTTCAAGAACATTTTTTTAAAACTCCAATAGCATATTTTAAATACTGATATCTTTGTTTTAAAAAATGACTTGGCTTGACAGATCAACCAAAATTACCTCACTGATTTGCGATTCTTCACAGAAGAGTTTTAGACACAAAAATGATTCAGAAGGAACATAATTTTAGAATTCTTATTTAGTTATAAATTAGTATTATTTTTTAAAATCGAAAATACGCTGCATATTTTGACCACAAAATGTAAAGTGTTTAAAAATATCTAAATGTGATTATTTGGTTTTAAAGTATAATGTAAAATCATTAAACTTTTCAACTTTAGTTTGCTTCGATATTCTCAATGTAAGACATTGAAAAAGTTAATGAACTTATTACTGGAGTGATTTTCCCGATAAGTCCATTCACCTCAACAAATACACTATTCAATTTTTTATGATAACATATCATGCTTAATGGAAAAACTTCTGATTAAAATAAGACTTAATGTAAGTGATTTTAATTACTAAAGCATAAAATTTTTATTTTCTTCATTTTAATACATATCTACTGTTATTTCAAATCGATACACATAAAGTTTCGGCTCAAAATTATTTATCTTTCCCTAGTATTAACTATGATACATTTCAGAATATTTCTCGTCGATTGAAGACGCAAATAAAGCATTTGATATATTTTCAGTTTTACATTTAACATCAAGATTTTTAACTTCTCACATTGTAAGCTTTACTATTTTAATCCCTAAATCAACTACCTAATTCGTAATTTTTAAAATGGCAACCTTCCCAAGGTAATAAAGCATATGACGTAGATTTTTCTACAATTAAAACAGTGCCAGTGCGTCATGCAAACATATCCGATTCTCTTTGTCACTCAGAAATCATCTCATATTGTGCAATATTTCCATACCGAGTAATTTCCTTCAGATAAAATAAATCTTTTCACGAAAAATGCCCTTCCAGAGTGCAGTGCTTGCTACGGAATTCCTCGGAACGTCCCTATTAATTAATGGACAGCATCTTTAATCTTCTCCTGCGATTCTAACACCTGTGCAGCATGTTATTGAATGAGTAGCATTTACTATGTTAGGAGAGAATTTCTAAGATGATTAAATTAGCATTTGCTTCAAATATAAGAATTAAGATCTAGAAGTTCATAATGGGAACAAATTATCGCTTTTCAGTGTACGTTATTTTCGTAAATTATAGAACAATATTTATCTTAAAATTAACTTGAATACATCATCTTATTTAAAAATATTGAAGCTTAACGTTAAGTTTTATCGCAAAGAGTTATTAACATTATTAAATATGTTTAGAAAAATAAATTGAAGGGGCAAGTGGATAAAGGTGATTTGTGACTTTTGAGTTTCACCGATTTACACAAATTCAAATTAGTTTGTGTTCAATTGTGTTAACTCACAAACACTATTGAAGGGACAAGTGAATAAAGGTGATACGTGACATTTTTTTTTTTAATTTCTAGAAAAAGCTTTCAAAAAAGAAAAAACCTTATCACCTTCATCCATGGTAAAAAGTAAGTTTTTTTCAAAAAATGTCACATATCACCTTTATCCACTTGCCCCTTCAATTTGAATTAAAGAGCTGCCTAACCAAATAGAATCGTAACTGTGAAAGCGTATTAACGAAACAAGTGCATATTTGCCATGTGCAGCGAAGCTAGTCGAAATATAAATCTATCATTTGTCAAGAATGATTTGATATTTCCTATTTCCTGTGCTGATAAATTAAAAAAAAAATAAATCTCTAGCAACAATTTGAGAGCCATGAAGTAAGTACATGCTAATTTTGCAATAAAATCGGATTGACTTCTTCGATTCGACGGAAGCATAAATAAGAAGGGTGCAAATGTGTCCAGGAAGGGACAAATTAAGCTGAAACATAATGAAGCAACTCAATGTTTATCCCTTCTGTAGAAGAACAATTTTGTGTCCTACGTCGCAGTCTATTTTACTGTAATTAGGTAAAACATAAAATCTGAATTTGCAAAATAAATATAAATACACAAAAATATTGAAACTTAACGTTACGTTTTATCGCAAAGAAGAGACTTCAGGTCATTATTAAATATGTTTTGAAAAATTAATTGAAGGGGCAAAAAATAATGAATAAAGTAAAATAAAAACTATTGCCCTAGTACAATTCTTACTTTATGCATTTTTCCATTTTCATCTTTACTTTCTGATTCTTTTTTGCGTAAATTTCAAGGTTTACTGGTCGCTTGTTCCATGGATATCGAGAACACTTATCTGACACTTATTTTTATTCATGTAAACTATTTGGTTTGCTAATTATTTAATTTCGTATTTCATGCTAAGTAGTTTCAATTTGATATTTTCATTTGATGCTTAAAGGTGTTGCTCGTGTAGACTTATCTAAAAAAAGTCATTATGTAACTTATCAAAATTTCAATCCCATTGGGTTTTCATATTTCTTATTTATCAAATTTTGCTAGCCACCGACTGTAGTTAACTAGAACATTTCAATTTTAATTTTTCCAAATATTTATGATCCAATTGGGTGTTTATATACATACACACACAAATTTTGTCAATTATTATTATTTCAACATTTTTTAGCATAGCAGCGAAGATAAAATTATGGCCATCTAAAAAAGAAGTATACACACTAAAAGATACAGGGCTGTTTGTAATTTGTCTCAGAATAACTGTTTATATGGTATGTTCTTAAAATGACTTTAACGACTGATAAAATGATATTAGGGAAAGGGTGGGCATAGTGGCCACTGCGGGCAAAGTGGCCACTTGAAGTTTTCCTCCCTATATAGTTCTGCAGCTTAGCGGCAATAGGCTCAACTACTCGCCCGGCAGCCGTTGTTGTTGTGTTATAGTTTGGTGTGCCGCTTGGACTCAAACTCACGGAGATATCGCAAATTTTTCACTTTTTCGACCCTCTGATCTTAGGTAAGTGCATCACATGTTTCGCTTTAGTTTATTGTAGGACTAGGTGAAGTAAATTTTACATCAATGGTGCAAAACACCATGTTGTGAATTCACATGTCTCAACAGTGGATACAACAACGGGTTGTACGTGAAATATTGTTCTTTCGAAAATGGCGCGCTAGAGGGCAAAGTGGCCACAACCGTCAACGTGGCCATTCAACGTCAGCGACGTCGATTGTTTTTTTCTGTGGTGATTGTTATTCGAAATCTAAGGGCAACGAAGGCTGGATTAGATGTTCTGGGTGCCTCAAATTTGCTCACGAAGCCTGCACAAGAATCGAAGAGGAAGACGATGAGTTTATTTGTGATGTATGTAAGTACCAGTGATTTCATAACTTCACATACTTTTAGTAATGCCTATTTTTGTTTAAAACCCTAATACAATTGTTCTGAGTTCTGAAACTAAATGCGTTTCATTTTTTTTCATACTATCTAAATCTATTTAGGCAGTGGCCACTTTGCCCTACCTAGTGGGGCAAAGTGGCCACTTTGACAGCTTTTGGTAAAGTAAAAATTTTGTACAAATAAAGTTTAAAAATTTAGTTGTTTATATTTTTTAATCAGGCCTAAGTAACCATACTAAATGTTGAAGGGATTTATAAAATGTTTCAATAAAGTTTAGGGGCGGAAAAAATAGATGTTCCTTAGGGTGGCTGCTATGCCCACCCTTCCCCTACGTATCCAGAATACAAATAATTACATAGCAACAGTGGCTTAACTTTGGGAGGTAGAAAGAAGGAATGTTAAAATTTCAACTAAGAGTTGCAACAGTGTTGGGGAAGTAAATGAACGATACCAAATTGTGAATAACGATTTATTGTTTAGTGAAAAATTCAGAGCAATTACTCAAAATGCCGACCACTTGTGTTGCGTAGCCACAGGTGACACCGGTGAAGAAACAAATGACACAACGTTTTGACGATTCCTGGTGTCGTGTTACTTTTGTCCATGCCAACAACTGATCTTCAGCTGGGGCCACTGGCTTTTCTTACACAAACTTTTGATAGCCTGTAGAGATATGTCAAATAGGCAGGTACAAAATGGCGTCAGAGGCAATAACTCGTATTGTTTCATCTCGTAGGATTCGTTTCTACTTTCTTCTTTTCTGCTCTTTAAAACGGAGTGCGTCCCTATGTTCCTACTTAACTATTGGTCATCTGGACGGGTACTATCCGTCTTCTAAATTTGTAAAAACAAGTTAGAAAAACCCTGTATACGGTCCTACAAAAACCTCGAAAACTGAGGAACACATTCAGTTTCTTATGTCAAATGTAATTGTTTCATAAAGTATCCGTATTACATTCGAGTTTGAGATAAAATCTTTAAAACGTATAGCTTTAATGTATGTAGACGACTTAGTCGTTAAGCCTTCTTCATGGCAGATAACGTTTAGGAGACAATAAGAACATTCTAGGATTACAGCATGTTGTGTAGTCGCCGGGTTTGCGTAGCCAACGTACAACGAATTTCTCCACTTGTAAGCAAGATTAAAGTTACTACCAATACAGCCAGTCTACCAATACAGCCAGACATAATAACCAAGTTACAAAAAAAAAAAAAAAAATTGACAGTGTATGGACTCGGCACGTTTACAGTTTAAGCAAGTGATATGTTTTTACTAATTTTGATCAAATTCTCTTTTTTCACTTCTTTTATACTATTGACATTCTATTGAAATTATAGTGACATTTGATCGTTACATATTTTGTGTAGTTAAATAATCTATAATCGTATATTTTAGACTCATAAAGATAAAGGTCTTTAATTATCCTACTTAAGGATTGCTTTTCTAGTTAAAAAAGGCAATATCCTTTGCGTATTAGCAACTTGCTACTAGAGAAATATTAACTAATTTAGTATCTTAAAATATTTAGATCTTGATTAAAAATTTGAAAATAATCTCTTGCGAAAAAAGTAGAGAAAAAGTCGCGTTATAAATAGATACAATGTGTTCTAGTTTAGATCGCAAAAGCATTCGTGAAATAATAAAGTATATAATATGCAAATGGAGTGGAAACTTTTTTTTTTCGAAAAAATGGAATATCTTGAAAGCCCAAGGGATGAAGCTAATTTATTATAATGAATAAAACAAAGAAGTGAAAAAAGACAGCGTTTTCTTGAAAAGAGTTTTATTGTTCTTTGCAGAACATTATTTTACATTTAATTTTGGCTTGAAATGATAGTTTTTGCAAACGAGTTTAGGTCTTACTGTAACAGTTTAATAATGCAGGTTTTTGTACCTCTTCGCTGTTGCAACGATTTTTTTATTTTTGGTTGCTTGTATTTATACTATTACAGACGTCAGATGACAAAATGTATTTATCAAGTTTTGTTCACGTCAAATATGCAAAAAAAAAAATAACAAAATAAGATTGAAATTCAATACTGCAATACAATGCGACAAACAATTTTCTGCTTTAATAATATCTTCCCCCCACCCTGTAATAACACTACAACCTGTACGAATATGTACTTGCTGTTTTAAGCCTCCTTTTATGAGAGACACAGCTTTTCCGGTGATTTGGTGGACAACGTTTTAAACCAAAGGCTAAGGCAAATATGTTTGCTTAGTACTAACTGCATCTGCATTTACAGATTAACAGCCATTTTCCCAAACTTCACAATTGGTAGTTTCCTGTATTGCCTGCTCCATGCGACTCGATTACAAATAATTTCATAGCAAATAACAGGCTTGTTTTCAAATGATTAATCATGCCTAAGTAGTACAGTAGTACTTTGCATGTACTGTACTGTAGCTGTACTATTTTCTAGTGATAAAAAATGACAACCGGTCATTCTACTGAAAGGGTGATACGTTTTGATCGCATTTTCTGCACGGGACCATAAAACTTTAAACTTGAATATCTCTTCGAGTTTTTATAGCAAATCTATCAAATTTTTTGTGTTGGAATTATTTCTCTATGGCTTTATTTTTCTAAAATATATGTTAAGGGACCTGGAGCACGTATAAAAAGTTAGATTTCGTATTTATTTTCTTCAGAATTTTAACATAAAAACTCTGCTCCTCATTTTGAGCATTTTTGCAACAGGAAGTATGCATGTATGTATCTAGAACGAGCGGTTGAGAAAATATAGGTGTTGCAGGTTAAAACGGACCACCCTGTTTTATGTTTTCATGTAACGCAACAGTCTTTTTTTGGTGTTTTTTCCACTCATAAAATTTTTTCCTGTATAAAGGTCGGCTGTCATGCTTAGCAATAGACGTAGCTAGATTATTTAATCTACGTGCTTTTTGAATACAACATTATTTACTTTGACTAGCTGGGAAGTTATGAATTAAAAGAAACTACTGTTTCTTGATTCGCTTGAGTTATAAAACCAAAAGTGCATGCAATGGTTTATGAAACCAATAAAATACGTCCATGCACGTAGTGCATGACATGCAGTTCATTCAGGTAATTTTCAGCTATGCCAGTTCACCTAACGTCATTTCAACTTATTTTAGTATATTTCCCTTACAAAAAAGTAGTAGGCCCTTTTATGCACTCCAATGGCATGGTTATAAAAAAGTTTTTAGTCTTTATTTTTCTAACAAATGTTTGTAACATTGTATACAGTTCTTTGCATTATTCAATAACTCTCTTTTTTAGAGGTTATTCGTGGAAGATTCTTCTTGGTTATTCTTTGGGGATTATTATTCGTTGAAAATGCCTTACACGTATTGTAATATTCTATGCAATATTATGAATGACAAAAATCTTGTTTCACGGTGGGGGACATTTTAAGCATTTAGAAATTTTATTTTTCTACTTTAATATTGAACTGCTGTTATTAAAGTAATATATTTTGCATCCAAGCTCTCACGTAGATCACAGTTACGCTAAATGTCAGCATAGATTTGAACCTGCCTAATCTGTCATTGTAAATGAATTTATAATTGTTGTATTTCTTAATTGTTGATAACAATACATGAGTTTAGTGGTTTCTACACCATTAAATACAATAAATCTCAAAAGTTAAGTGGGGTATTTTTAAAATGAGAATTTGCGGCTCAAAGCTACCCTGCATAACTGTATTTATACCTTTGAGCTTAAAAATGGTCAAAATCCTTTACATTTAAGAATGTTTTACTGTAATTACTGAATACTAAGAGCAAAAGATCAAAGCCTCAAAAACGAATCCTGATTTCAGTATATTCTTTGTATCATTTTTAAAGCGCTGTTTTATTTATCCAAGACCGAAAACAATGAAACTTTTACAAGCAACATTTCAAAAGTCATTTCACAAAGAAAATGTGAAACTACCCAAACAAAGATGGTTTATTTTATCATTATTTCGTTCCTGCTCAACAAGACAAAAGGGAGTGTTTTGTTTCTGAATAAATCAAAAATTACGTTCGTTAAAACCATGGGAGTGCATCTCAAGCTGTCGTCCTCAAATCTCCTTTTCCAAATATTTGCGTACTTAAACCAACAGCTCCAACTACTGTTGGTCTGAAAAGAGCTATCACGAAGTAAATCATATAAGTTCAAAATCATGAATGAGAAGTAAATGAAGACTTTGGAAACGTAGTTAAATATAGTCAGTGATACTACTTGCAAATGAATGTGATCTTGAAAATGAGCGTAAGAATATAAAGTTTAATAAAATAGTTAAATTTTTGAAAGGATCCGCCATATTTTTGCATTCACCAGAGTATAACAATATTTTAAATTAACATATTTTATAGCGGCTACACTGCAAAAAATAAAATGCTGTTTTTAAAGTATAATATTGGAAGCATTAAAACTGCAAAATGCGCAATAATAAACTGTAAAATTATCAATTTTACAGTTTATTACTACAAAATCCATAAAATCCATGCATTATATCATAAAATTACTTTACTTTTAATTTGGATAACTTAGTTCTTTAGTTTGGAAAATAACTATTTTTGAATGTGAAATGACTATACTTTTAGAAACTAAATATGTTATTTTAGGGATCATACAAGTACCCTGTTTTAACCTACCTGGTTGGATAAAACCGGGTACATAAAATAATACTTTAGAATTGTGATTGTTTTGACACAGAAACATTTATTTAGGGCAACAAATTAGTGTTATGGCCTCGTACTCTGAGAAACGTACGTGGGTTAAAAGTCCCTGCACATAAGTAATTTTGAAGTTAACATGCATCGAACTTTTAGTACATTATGTTGCTAGTCCAGATTTGTAATAAGAACTGAAAACAGAATTTATAAGTAAAATTTGATCATGCCCCTCTGATTTTCCACAAACTTCACGTGTTCATCTTTTAAGTCGAGACATTGTACTCAACCTTCGAGAGATATTGACATGGCGTTTAATTAATTGAAAAATATTCATACTTTTTTTCACTCTTGCTAGTTTTTATCTAATGCCGACGAATATGTTTTAATGCTGAATTTCTGTTTCTTCCGTGTTTTCTGTTTTTTTTCTTAGGGCTTTATAAATATATTTCTGCTATAAGATTTTCCTTTATGAATTTTTAGTTTTTCTTTTCAAACTCCAGCTCTAACCTAAAAGTTAAAAAAGTACGGATTTTTTCCTCCCTTGCCGATTGTTGGTCGACCTTTTTTTTTGCTATGGGAATTGTTCTTGGGTATATTGAGAAAGACACGGTACTTTGAACTCCATCCTGCGTGGAAGTTGAAGGTTACTGATGATCGGATTTAGTATTTCAGCCGTTTTGCGATCATCAGTTTAAGAAACATCTCAGTCTTTGAATACATTTCCTCTGGAGATTGTGTAGGCAAATGACTATCAGTTACTAGGGACTGAACTTTTATTTCTTCAGACAAAATACTTGTCGATAACTGTTGTTTCAACTTGAGGTAGTTCAGGCCAAAAATTGTTGGTTTTTGATGATTCAACTGAAATTTGCTCAAGAAAAAGGTTATCTCTAATCTCCATTGATTTTTCAGTTGCATCAGAGGGTGCAAAGAGGTGATAACCCGGTCCTGTTCGACTGCTAATGTTCCGGTTTCCCCCAGCAATGTCACTGATCAGAAGAAAAAGCTTATCTCATTTAAAACATGACCTAAAACCTTGATTAATTATTTGAAATAGCCGCTAAAAAGGTGTTATAAAATAGTTTACTTACCTAACTAAAATTTCAGAAAATTAGTATTTATGGAGTAAAATCGTGGATAAAAAATCAAGTCTTCTGCACTTTTTCAAATATTGACTTCAACAAACAAATAAGCTCCATTGACTATCTTTCAACTCCAAGTACCATGCCGGTTGTCTGAACTATGTTCATGTATTTTCCGCCACATAATAGTACGAATGCTGACAAAACTGCCAGGTCCCGGTTTTATCCAAATTTTAAAAAAATAATGGATTGGCTACCTTTTGTCTAAATAAAAACAGCACATCACTATGGCCACTCACTCTATTTTAACACAGTGCAAATCAAGTTTTCTCTTATTACACAATTCAAGATTTTTTTTTGTTTCAAATATTTTATGCTTGAGGCTGAAGTACTTTATATATAAATTATGCCTAGGCTTCTTTCGGGTGCGTATTTTTGTTGCGAATTATATCCTAAAAGCATTAATTTTCAAATGCTATATTTTTTCTTTGGAAACTGTTTGCTTGAAAACACTATCGTTAAAGTAACTATTTTCTCCGGGGCCGCATACTCATTAATATTTTTCTCAATTTTTTACCAAAGTTAAACATTTATAAAGAAAAAAAAAACTAACATTCATTAATAACTTTATTTTCACTTATACAGATACTCTAATTGGAGTCGCAAATTAATGAAGTGAAGATTTACAAGTTGGAGATATTATCAAAATTAGGTTCATTTTGCTGCAAAAAATTAATTTGAAGAAAAAGCATATCACTTTCTTGTCTTGAATAGTTCCAGAAAACGGTTGCGAAGCAATCATTCCCTGGCACCTTCCATTTTTAAAGGCAAGGTTTGAGCATCGGAGTTTCACAATTCAGTGTTTAAATTCCTTCACATTTATGCCTCTCTCTTCGTGTTGGAAGCATTTTTATCAATCAACTTCACAAAGTTCTTCTCAGTATCCTGAATCTGTAACAGAAGAAAGAAAAAATGACAACCCGCCAGAGCAAAACATGAGCAAAATTGTAAATTATAACAAATTCAAGAGGAAAAATAACATAAAACTTACCTAGCCTGCGAATCCTTTAAGTCCGTTCAACAGGATAATGAGACTTGGAAAAATGTTTTCTAGTCTTGAATTACTAAACCTTCGTCTTACCTTGAAGTTTTCGTTGCGACTGCGAGCGAAAAAAGTAACATGTATCCATTTTTCTTCAAATATGATTAAAAGATCATATATCTAAAGATAAGACGGTTGCCACTGATTTTGGGCTGTGGGAACGCGAACTCCCTTATAGCGCAATTAACTTCTAATGCCCAAAAGTAGTATTGAAATTTCAACTTACACAAGATAATACAAGGTATAAAGTCGATAAGTGCAACTAGGATAGGTGAGTAAATAAAATAATAAGTGCGTAGAAATAATAGTTCCTGCTTTTATATTGAAATTCCTTGCTTCTATTGTGTGAATCGTATCGTTGTGTGGTAACGTATTTGTCTGCCTATTTAAGCTTTTACAACGAAGTTATGATTAGCATGTTGAGTATGAAGTACCAGATCACGTAGAGAATATTTTAAGCATTTTTAATTACTATTGATAGCGAAATTGCTTGAAAGTTCTGATGTTTAGAAGTGTTTTATAGACACAAACGTTCAAATCACACAAAGCGTACATATTTTTCATCATTAATCAATCTTATTAAAGTACCTAACAATTCAAATTTTTCAACAATGAAAACTAATAACAAATGTTCCATTTTCTTTGTGAAAATAAAATCAGTTACTCTGATAATGTTTTAAATAATTTAAATATTCACCGCATAATATATTATTAGAAACATCCACTTACTTTGACTATCTAATTTTGCACCGCATGAAAATAAAAAAACAATAAGCGTGCTACGAACTTTTCTGTTATTTATTCGTTTTAGCTGTTCATTAACCCAGCCCAACAAAGCTATTCCAAATGTGTATTCATTCTGAATCAAAACAACTTATTCCCAAATTCCTTCGAAAGTAAACTTGTTGCTTCTACTTAACTGCAACTTTTTAGTTTAAAACCACCCAAACCTTTAGATTTAAATCTGCCCTCAACAAACGGATCTCGCAATAAAAGCAGGAGTGCATCGTTTAGAGGTGCATTATCATCATAAGGTACTACTTACCAGGACTATGGGGGAGACTCCCTTGCATAACTGCTGAAATAAAAATTCCGTAAGTCTCAAATACCTCAACTTGGACACACATAAACATGGACAGAGCAAAAGAAACTCTATTCTTAATATTTCAGAAAATTTCCAGAGTGATATTAAATTCAGGTTATACATTGTATTCGTAAAAAGTTTTACAAAAATGCTTTCTAATAATACACTTTTAAATTAAGAGGTCGCTCTACTATTATTTAACTCCACGTGATATGTGATAGGTTTATTGAATTAAGGGTACATTTAACCTTAAAATTAAACATTATTTTGACTTCCTCTACTAATTTTTTGAAGTTTGGTAGTACTTTGAAATTCTTTAAGGGTTGTGACACAGAAATCGGTGTCATATTATAAACGATTATTGAAGAAAAATTGAAGGCTTCATTATAAACCGTTCCATAATAAGAAGGCATTATTATTAGCATCTCCATCAGTAGAATGGATCCTGATTCTAAATTTCTCCAAACTAAATTCACTAACAATTCTAAAACCCTTTGAAATATAGCGTCAAGTAATGTTATAATTTACAAAGTATTTTTAGTATTAAACTTTTAAAAAACTCTGTATTTATCACTCTAGTTTAACAAGAACTATGTGTGATATTTTTGAGAAATTGACCAATAAAAATACTTTCATTAACGCTTGCATAAGTTTCAATTTAAATTTTATACATCTATATCTTTCATTTTGTTTGTGGCAATAAAATCTTGGTGGTGCTGTACATTTTTATACAAAAGAGCATAAGAACATTTTTTGTCATTAAAAATTGATTTTATTACTACTCTCCATATCATTTAGAGATATTTTTGCTATAAATCTCTCCAAGATAAAAAGTTTCCTTGTTTTACATAAAAATGTAGTCCCAAACTAAATATGTGATATTTTGAATTTTACATTCAAAATATCACATATTTAGTTTGGAGAACCCTGCTATAAATAACTGCAACATGAAATCTCTTTACGTGCATAACTTACTTTAACAGATGTTCAAATTTTCAATTTTTAATTAGTATTTATTGTAAATATAGCTTTGTCCGATGAACTAATGGTAAATTTTTCTTTTTGCTCTTAAAACATGCCATTCTTTGAAGATATATTTTTCATCTCACGATAAAAACGTCAAAAAAGAAAAGAAAAAGGGATTCTTTATGCTACTTCCAATGCTAAACTTAATAAACAATTTATCTAGAGCGAAGCCTCTGTGGAACAATCGTCTAGGAAGCTTGTAAGCTAACTAAAAGGTTGGTGGTTTAAGCCTGCTCGAGCAAAAAGCATGTATTTTTAGAAAATCCTTTTTTTTTTTAAATTCCGGAACTTTCAAGCACTTACTAGGTGGGGGATCTACTTCAAATACACAACTAACAAATGCATGTGTACTGTACTCAATGTTTTATTTAACCTGTAAAAAACTATTTTAGTAAAATGCTTTTATTTAAATTTCAATTTTTGTAATTTAATTGTAACAACTCCTTTTTTACCTAAATGTGAAAAGTTGTTCCAGTTAGGGAATTTACCAGAGGGAGTTATAAAACTCCTTCAATTTTTAGTCAAGAAGACATGATAGAGAAAAAAGCGGAATGTCAAAGATAATATTGTTAGCGTTTAAAAGAACAAAATAAATAAATAAATAATAAAATAGTACGAATCCCAAGATAACGAGTGCTGAAAGATGTTAAAAGCATATATACATATTACGAAAGAAAATAAAAAGGGTTTCACCTGCTACCTTCAAGAGCATGCACAGAACTTTTATTGCATTAATTTGCTTAACGATGTATCTAGTGCGAAGCCTCAGTATACATCGTTAAAAAAAGTGTGTGTGTGTGTGTGTGTGTGTGTGTGTGTGTGTGTGTGTGTGTGTATACAAATATCTAGGCGACTTAGGCAGCATTTATCCGTTTTTCCGTATTTAGATAAAAAGGCGTATCCCGCAGAATCATTCTCATAAGAAACATTAAGGATCAATACGGATAAAGTTATTTTTTCTCCCGTACCTTGTGCGTCTTTAACATTTTCTTAGCAAGCTTAATAAAAAAAGATAGAAGAGAAAGATCTGCAACTCCACCCATTATCTTTTGACATTTCCACTATTTTATCCCACAAATATTTTTTTAGAGACAGAATCCTTCGGCCCTATATAAACTCAATTTCTTCTCTTTGTCCGTAGGAGGAGCGCTTGATTTTTTATACTTCAACAATGTATCTAAAGTATTCATCTTATATTCAGTGACGGAATACATTTTCAAGGGTTTACTAAAAAAAGCTACACACTGCAACGTAGTGAGGAATTGAAGAATTTAGTTGGTTTGAAGGTACGAGACGATGGTTGTTGTCCAGAAAAAAGTTTTAACACATTCGGCGATAAGGATTTAAAAAAAAAACTGAAATTTAATTCATCAATAATACCAACTAATATTAAATTTAACAATAATATAAACTAACATTGAATTCCCATTAATTCATCAGTAATATTTTCAGTAGTGCAGCATGTGATGACATCAATATAAGCTAACTCGCTGAAATTCTTTTTTTTATCTCCATAGCTTGGGGTTGTTTTGAAAAGACACCCACAAAATACTTCTAATATTCTTCAATTATAATTTGCCGATAATGTGGCACATTTTTAAATATAAAATTACATACCATTTAAAAGATCGGAATTTGGGGAAAATTTGTGGCTGTTACAGAACACAAAAAATAAGGGGGGGGGAGGATCTTCCTTGTTCATAGAAATTTCATCATGCGATTCATCTTCGATTCAAGAAATTTATGAACACTTTCGAAAAATTAACACCTCTAGTCACAATTTAGATTATGATATTTATTTCATTAGTTTCTGCTCTACCATTCATTAAAACCCATTTGCAGATGAGGCGCATAAGCTCGATCTCTTTTATAATAGGCTACAACTACACGGAAGTCACAATTATTTGAAGGGGTGAAACTTCATATTCATTGAAGAAAGAAATAAGAGGTTATCTATAATAAATGGCAAACATTTTGGCCCCATTTCTCCTTTGTCACTTAGCAGAAAACTTTACCTTTTCCCTTCCTCCATTCTAGCATCTGTACCTAAAAGCCAGACCAACGTAAGACTCATTATCATGACTCTGAAGAAGAGCGTAAAAACATTTGTCTGCTGCGTGCAAAGGGTGGCGGGTCGGGCTCTTTTAATATCGGTAATAATTATCGAGGATTTTGTTGAATTACATTCTTCTGGCTCAATAGAGAACATGATTTTTCATGCGATGCATTAATAACCCCAAAAATTACCATTTTTGGACTTACGTTAGTACGACTCTGAGTTCTAGACATGTCCCGTTAGTTATTCGGTGGAAGATCTAGGAAAAATTAATGGAGGGGAGCTGGGTACAAAGTTAACTTTTAATTTCTTTGCTCATTCTAAGTGAATCTTCGTAATGATAGCACTAATAAAGAAACTAAACTTCCTACACAAAGTGAGCAACGTTCTTTGAGGCCAAGAATTTTGTGCCCATCTCAGTTTTTTTGATCGAGGCTCTGGGGTGCAATTAAGATGTTCCGGTTTTGCTGACAGACAGACGCGATACCCACAGGGTTTAGTCCCTAAGCACGCTTGATAATCATTACATTGATCTACTGAACGAATGAAAGGTTGAGTCAACTGTATGCCTGGGAATCGCGCCTGGGTCTGAGGCGTGAATGCGTTAACCACTCACCCGCTGGGCCTCAATAATAATACTGATAACATGCAAATAAAATTAAAAAATGTATACACACTAGACAAAAAAAGTGCAGAAATAAACTTTTCCTTTAATTTTAGAGCACACTTCCTCACAAATAAACTGAAATACAATCTAACATTTACTTCCATGCTTTTGTGAACAAACGTATGGCATTTAGATAATTTTATCTCTTCTGGCTCATGATGGGTCACAAGAATGCTTCATTCTTTTAAAAGTGAAAACCTTTCCACAAAAGTATTTGAGATTAGTATGAAACAAAAAATTAATGAATAAATACACTAGATGTTCGGAAATAATGAAAACATCTTAATAGCGTTAACTTGATTCTCAACTTTTTGCCGTTTGAATCCCGTTCTTTCCACAAATAAAATTATCCAGAAATGCCTGCAGTACTTTAGTTAGGGTCGCATTCACGTTTTCAAGTGACATCAATAACTTCACCAAGAAAGTTGAATTCAAATTAAAAAACCAAGATTTACGTTTGTTACTTATATTAGGTTATTCCGTAATTATTGACCACAAAAGATAGACGCAAATTTAATAGATCATTTTGCTTGGATTACTAGTGATGATCCAACAAACATCCCTAAAAGGTGAAGTGAAACAGTTTCCCCAACTATATAAACTAGTCAGTTTATTGCTTACATTTTAGGATATCATGGTAAACGGGCGGCGTGGCTTATTTTTTTTTGTGAATTTCGTCTTGTCCATTCGATAGTTGCAATAATGTGCAACCTTAAGTGCATGGAGTGTGAGCGCAACAAGTTGACGGGAAGTCTGCAGATTTCTTGCTGAGTTTTGTAGCGACAATTTGGGGACTGAATATTAACCTTAGAGCCAGTCATCCTATGCAGTGTGACATGAAATATTTACGGCAAAAAGTCGAGACTCAGTCAACGTCAAAGGAACGAGTATGAAACCTCTGAGGCAAGATCTCTGTAGCACTAGATACAATCTTCTGATATTTGGCGACCTTGAATATGGTGAGAAAACTTGAAACATAAGTACTACATTAATTAATGGAAGCGCAACTTCCACAGCGCCTGAAGACATGCAAATCGCCGCAAAAGCACGCGGTTAGTGCATTCCCTTGCACTGTATCCTCACTTAACACTAGAACCGCGGAAGGGGTCAATTTGACCCAAAGCGAAGTTCAATTTACCACCACGCGAAAAGTATGGATCGAAGAAACAATTCCTTTCATGACTTTTAATTATTTGAGGGGAAGAGTGTTTTTTCAGATTTAAAAATTTTTGGCATTACTATTTTTTTAGTTATTAGCACTTATACCTAGAACCGCGGTGAAGGTCAATATGACCCTCGAGAAATATTGAAGCACTAATGACTAAAAACGTACATTTTCAGGTCAGCAACTGTAACATATGTCTTCCTCACCTAAGAATTTCTGAAATGGAATACATAGGCAGTAATTTTGAAGGAGAGGGGTTGGGAGTGGGCAATAGCCCCTCCGCTCCAAATTTGAAGAATTCATGTTTTTACATATAATTCGGTGTTGTTTTTAGATAAAATTTGTATTCAGCACGCACCCAATCCCCCCCCCCCTGAAAAATTATAACAGGTGGGGCGGGGGGGGGCTAGCCAATTCCCTTGGACTGAAACATAAGCATTTTGATCGGTTGGTTTTGAGCATTATGATTGGTTTGAAACTCAGGCTACGTTTGAACGCGATAAAAAAAATTACAAGGGAAATGTTTTATTCTGTATATAAGAAATACTTCCGTAATCAGACTGTCCAGGAAGCTATAAAATATTCAAAACAATTATCAATGAAGTATTTAGAAGGTCATGGTAATAATGAAACTGTTTTACTTTTGAGAAGTTGAAAGTAAAAATTACTGGTGATGCCCTTGTAAACGCTGTTCTTTCCCACCGCAGAAATTACGAAAACATATTGAACTTTAAAAAAAATTATTCGGGAAAAAATACACGTACGGATAGAAATTTTAAAATTAAATCAACAATACCATTTAAAGTGAGAAAATAGTAATTTGACAAAGAGGAGAGAGTTTTGAACTTCTTTCACATTGGAACAAAAGATACGATTTTTGAAGGAAGAAGGGGTCCAACACCCAATACTAAACGCAGTATTACCCACAACAGTCCTGTACGTGTTTTTATTCTTGTTATAACAAAATTGATATTGAAGTACATAAGGAAATGCACGGAAGATGAAACATATCGGCTGCGAAATATCATCGAAGTAAAGCGAAAAGACGTAACGTAAGAGCACAGGCACCGTAAATCACTGATCTGGAGCACTAATAAGTAACATTGGAGGAAATAAATATTTTTATATCAATTTTGACATGGCCTAAAATATTTCTTGCAAAAAACCTCCAACTTCATAGTTTGGAGCCAAAGGAATGCAGATAATATTTTTCCAGAATGCGTTGCTAAGAAACTAAGTTCATGGAATGATGAGCGTTTTACGCTTTGACATAAAATAGGAGCAGCTTTTACGTAATATTTTGCACCTTGATGGCAATCTATTATTTGGTTTGATGTAAAACTATAATTGAAAAATTTGCTAGTAGGCAAAACTTCAAGACTTGATTGGAAAATCAAAAGAAAATTTTGTTCTTTCTCATTAAAAATAAATAAATTAATAAATATAGGTAGCAAACTCTAGTGTGTGGCACAGCAAATGGACACGACAGACAACCGCAAATTAAATGCAAGCAAGACAGATTCCAAAGTCAAATTGCAAAAATAAAACTGTAAATGTCTGTTCAAAGTACCAAGTTCTTATTTGTGCAAAGCATACAAAGCATATTTTTACGTTTTATTCACAACTCATTCTGTAAACTGTCGATTATTTTTTAAACTATAACTAACTGAGAAAACTTATTATTACTGATTTTAAACATAGCTTAACATATTGAACTACTTACTCTATTTTCCCATTTAAAATAGCAAATGTATGTATATTTTGTTGGATATACGATTTTATACTCAAAGTAATAAAAATTTTAAAAATACGATATTGTAATAAAAAAAAAGTTGATAACTGTTGTTTTATACAAATAATTTAACTAGAGCTCTGAGAAATATTAATTATTACTCTTTTAAAAAATATTTCAGTTAGCTGAACTAAGCGTTTGCGCTTATTTCATTGAATTACTAGCTGGGGTCAAAATGACCCCTTCCGCGGTTCTAGGTATATCGAAATTCCCGCGGTTCTAGTGTTAAGGCTCATTCCACGTCAAATCGCCTAATTTAAATAGTCGGCCGTGCCGTCATGTCTCGGATTTTGTTCAATATTTTTTTACGGATAGATACCTATGAGATAAACTCAAATTAATTTTTTTAGATTTTTTGAATAAAAATTTAGGGCTGTAGAATTTTTTGAAATTTGGATTTTTTCAGAAATTTTGAGTTTTTATTTTTGGTTTGCATTTTGAAAAAGCTCTATAACTTCCTCATTTTTCATTCAATCAAGCCAGTTTACGTTATCATTTTAAAGCTAATTATTTTCTCCTTCAATATTAGTGACAAAAATGAGATTGTGAAAAATAGAATTTTGCCAATTGTCGTCTGAAGTCAGATTTTGTGTTTTTTCAATTGGTATGTTCAATAGGTCATATCTCCGGAGTACCAACTAAGAACTGCCCAATTTTTTTTTTTCAGTAATGACAACATCATATACTTTTTATGTATAAAAAATTAGGAGGGTGTTTTTCGTTGTTTTGGAATAAAAAATTCAAGTGTGTTTTTTCAGTTGGTATGATCGATAGGTCATATCTCCGGACTACCAACTAAGAACTGCACGACACTTTTTTTCTGTTATGACAACATCATACCCTTTTTATGTATAAAAAATTGGGAGGGTGCTTTTTGTAGTTTTGGAATGAAAAAATCAAACGGGTTTTTTCAATTGGTATGATCAATATGTCATATCTCCGGATTACCAGCTAACAACAGCGCCATTTTTTTTTCTATAATGAAAACATCATGATGTTTTTATGATCAAGATATTAGAAGAGTGTTTTTTGTTGTTTTGAAATTTAAAAAAAAATATTGAATTTTCGAAACAAATTTCTTTAAAAAGCAATAAGTTTAAAAACTCCGTAAAATTAAAGAAAAAAAAAACTATGCTATCACAAGGACCACCCACAACATGGCAGCTGAATGGCATTTCTTTGCCACGAGTCATGGCAAGAATGTATGCGATGGAGTAGGGGGCACAATAAAACGGCTTGCAATAATGAGCAAGTCTTCAAAGAACTGTCGAAGGACAGATTTTAAATGCACATGATCAATAGGTCATATCTCCGGATTACCAGTTAACAACTGCGCCATTTTTTTTCCATAATGAAAACATCACGATGTTTTTACGATCAAGAAATTAGAACGAAGTTTTTTTGTTATTTTGAAATAAAAATATAACATGTTTTTTGTAAAAAACTTTACTTTAAAATCAACTTTTGAAACTTAAATTTAAGATTTACTCAGTATCACACGTCACAAGCAGATGAAAATGTATCCTATTTATTACATTCAAATACTTGATGGTAGTTTTATATTGTTCTATTGCTTGCATGCTTTGGTAGTGAAAAGTCGCTGCATAATTATTTTACTCTTCAGTAATTATTTGCTAGCCACTCAATCAACCGTTAGGAATTACGATAAAGTAAACTGAAATGTCTTTAAATATACTTTCATTCATAGTTTGACAAAGAAGACTCGCGAGCTCTTGGTGGTTCGAAAATTTTTATGTTTGGTTTCCATTATTCTGAAATCTACGTAACATTTTATAATTTGTTACCAAATGAAAGCATAAAAATTTCATGAATAACAATCTTGATTTCTACGATGTTCCGACAGTGGCAACAAAAGGTTTTTCAAACACACAAACCTTCTTCACTATTATACCCTTCGTGTCTAATGGCTTGAAGAAGTAATTCTCTCTGCTGCCTACTATTCTTAAGGCTCTTTCATATCTTTGCTTTAAAATAGCTTCATTTGCAACCACTTCCACTGCTGTAACGAAAAACATCTGTATCCCCTTTAATGTTTTGAGAGGCAAATTGAAATAGATCATGTGCATTTAAAATCTGTCCTTCGACAGTTCTTTGAAGACTTGCTCTTATTGCAAGCCGTTTTATTGTGCCCCTACTCCATCGCATGCATTCTTGCCATGACTCGTGGCAAAGAAATGCCATTCAGCTGCCATGTCGTGGGTGGTCCTTGTGATAAAATAGTTTTTTTTTTTTAATTTTACGGAGTTTTTAAACTTATTGCTTTTTAAAGAAATTTGTTTCGAAAATTCAATATTTTTTTTTAAATTTCAGAACAACAAAAAACACCCTTCTAATATCTTGATCATAAAAACATTATGATGTTTTCATTATAGAAAAAAAATGGCGCTGTTGTTAGCTGGTAATCCGGAGATATGACATATTGATCATACCAATTGAAAAAACCCGTTTGATTTTTTCATTTCAAAACTACAAAAAGCACCCTCCCAATTTTTTAGACATAAAAAGGGTATGATGTTGTCATAACAGAAAAAAAGTGTAGTGCAGTTCTTAGTTGGTAGTCCGGAAGTATGACCTATCGATCATACCAACTGAAAAAACACACTTGAATTTTTTATTTCAAATCAACGAAAAACACCCTCCTAATTTTTTATACATAAAAAGTATATGATGTTGTCATTACTGAAAAAAAAAAATTGGGCAGTTCTTAGTTGGTACTCCGGAGATATGACCTATTGAACATACCAATTGAAAAAACACAAAATCTGACTTCAGACGACCATTGGCAAAATTCTATTTTTCGCAATCTCATTTTTGTCACTAATATTGAAGGAGAAAATAATTAGCTTTAAAATGATACGTAAACTGGCTTAATTGAATGAAAAATGAGGAAGTTATAGAGCTTTTTCAAAATGCATACCAAAACTAAAAAAGCAAAAATTCTGAAAAAATCAAAATTTCAAAAAATTCTACAACCCTAAATTTTTATTCAAAAAATCTAAAAAAATTAATTTGAGTTTATCTCATAGGTATCTATCCGTAAAAAAATATTGAACAAAATCCGAGACATGACGGCACATAGCCTTAGGCGATTTGACGTGGAATGACCCTTAAACTATTGGTACTGAGATAACTAATTGAGATAATTGTTTTTGGAATTTTACACGATGGTTAGTGTAACGTTCCACCTATTGTCAAATTACTTTAAATAATTGAGGTAGTTTAAGGCAAGTATGGACGCATAGCTTGTAAACCCTTATTAACTTAACCAAGCATTATCGTACTGGCAAATATGTGAAGCGTGCTTTTTTTAAGGGTTGTCTTTATATAGTAAGGTTGAGGGTTCGATCCCAGTTGGGCTTTTAATTCCTATCTAAGTGCTGTGGAAATGCTTTGTGTATAGTTGTATTAAATTTCTAACTGGAGTCAAGTTGATTGGTGTGCATTCAATGAGGGAAAGCATGAACCCGATAAAAATTGAAATAACCAGCAATTATATTAGCAATTATACACTTTATTACTGTAAAAGTAGCAGTTTTACTGTTTATTACTGTAAAATTAGCTATTAGGTTGGTGCGTATGAAATGTCGGATTCTTAAGTGATTGTATAAAACTGCATATCTTTCTTCAAAAGCTGTTTATTCAATCAAAGTATGCTCCATTCGCTTCAATACACTGCTCCCAACGAGATTTTAAAGCGTAGATGCCTGTCTTAAAAAAATTTTGGTCTTTAGAATTAAGAGCAAGAATCTGAGAGAGTGTCACGCCTAGCATTATGAGGTGATTCATGACCTCTCAGATTTTCTCCCAAAAATTACCAAATGTTTATTATCTTATTGAAAAACCAAATCCAGAATGTTTTGCTCTAAAGTTGAGTTGTTTAGTTTTTATGGACCCCTAAAGATGAAGGTGCGGCATCAAAAATTACGCGGATTTTCAAGACATGGAAGTTGCCATGAGCCAAAACTCTTTCCAGGAACTGTTTAACTCCAATTTTATTTTTGTATATGGAATATAGAAGGTTGAAACTTTACAAAATGAATGTTAAATTTGTGGTAAGTTGTTGCCGTAAAGTCAGTGAAGGCCCTCAAAACAAGGCATTTTTGACGTTTTTTAGCGTTTTTGAGGTCCAAAAACAGCTTGTACATTTCAGTTGGTACGGCAAAAGTAGTGTCGCTTGAAAGACCAGTGTAATCACTTTAAAATAATGTATAAATAACCGAGGAAAGTTCAACGTGCTTTTAGTTGCGTAAGGCCGAAGTATGAAAAATGTCATATTTTACCGATTATTCAAACGGTCATAACTTCCTCTGCCAACAACATATTGAAATATTTTTTTTGTCAATATCATACTCTATTCTTTGTCTTAACAGAACAGTTGAGTAATTTGAGGCGAAATGTAAAAAACAAATTTGCAAAAAATGTACAGAAAAAAATAAATTTTTTGTAAAATTTTTTTCACATTTCGCCTCAAAGGACTCAACTGTTCTGTTAAGACAAAAAATAGCGTATGACATTGACAAAAAAAATATTTCAATATGTTGTTGGCAGAGGAAGTTATGACCGTTTGAATATCGGTAAAATATGACATTTTTCATATTTCGGCCTTACGCAACTAAAAGCACGTTGAACTTTCCTCGGTTATTTATACATTATTTTAAAGTGCTTACACTGGTCTTTCAAACGACACTACTTTTGTCGTGCCAACTGAAATGTACAAGCTGTTTTTGGACCTCAAAAACGCTAAAAAACGTCAAAAATGCCTTGTTTTGAGGGCCTTCACTGACCTTACGGCAAAACTTACCACAAATTTAACATTCATTTTGTAAAGTTTCAACCTTCTATATTCCATATACAAAAAGAAAATTGGAGTTAAACAGTTTCTAGTAAGAGTTTTGGCTCACGGCAACTTGCATGTCTTGAAAATCCGCTTAATTTTTGATGCCGCACATTCATCTTTAGGGATCCATAAAAACTAAACAACTCAACTTTAGAGCAAAACATTCTGGATTTGGTCTTTCAATAAGATAATAAACATTTGCTAATTTTTGGGAGAAAATCTGAGAGGTCATGAATCACAGGCGTGACACTCTCTCAGATTCTTGCTCTTAATAAACTCTGATATCGAGTTTTTTAGACTGTCTTCATTTTCATAGTGTTTGCTCCTTAAAAACAGCTCTAAATGCTTGAAAAAATGAAAATCGGTCGGCGAGAGATCCGGTGAATATGGTGGATGCTGCAAAACTTGATATTTCAGTTCGTTCAGTTTCGCAATTGTTTTGTGTGTCGGCAGAATTCATATCGGCAATAAACTCAAAAGAAATAACAAAAGGGAAGACCTTCGAGAAAACCTATTTTGCTGAAATGAGTCTCTGGCAATGGACAATACGACTATGAATGAGGTTATGCCAAAGACAAAAGTATAACGAAAACAGGGAGACAAACGTCCGCATGTAAAGAGAATCCGACATTTCATACGCATCAACCTAATTATTAACCTAATATTTTACTGTATAAGACTGTAAAAGAAGCAAATTTACCGTGTAGTACTGTAAAAATACCAATTTTACAGTTTAGTAGTGTAAAATTAGCAATTTTCACAGTTTATGCCTATAAAGTTAGCTGTATTATACTGTAAAAACAACATATATTTTTTACAGTGTAGTATTTCATAAAAAATATTTTTTGAGTATCCGCTAAGCAAACATACTGTTTAAGTAACAGAAAAAGTATTTTGTCGCACGTTGACGATTGCATACCTTTTACAATGAAAGAAAAAAATAAATTGCATTTAATTTTAAGAAGTACAAACTGTGTAAAATATATTTTTTTAAGTGGGGATTTTGTTTTTCGTGTAATCAGTTTTTCCTGGAGTATGAGTAATAAGTTCATGTTACTGAGCTACTTAAAAATTCAGATTTTCTTTTTTGCAGTTACTTTATAAACATTTATATGAACATGTAATTTTCTCTCAGTAATTTTTTTAAGTCCGATATAGGTAATGGAAAATAGCAAAATATTAAAAATGCCCATCTAAACAAAAATATAACTTTTTTTAATATTTTTCTAACAACAAAAAAAGCAGAAATTAATTAAGCATACTCAAGGAAACAAAATGAATAATAAGGATTCAAAGAAGCAAGTCCCTGATACGAAGTTAATAATGATAAAATTTCGTAGCACTAACCTTCAATTGCACTAGCAAAAACGAATAAAACCGCGCTATATGTAAGATTTAATCGAACCATTGGAGGTCTCTCGGTTTAAAATTAGACTCTAGATAATTGATTTTTTATTGCCTTTTCCGTATTAGGTAAGATCAAATGAAAATCTTCTTTGATCAACCATTCATGAATTTATTAAACTTTCTGGAATCCAATGATTGGTTCTCGATAGCTAATTTCAGTGTTTTGCAAACTGTTATTGCGCAGTACTTTAGAGAAATAACTTTTTAATAACTACCGGTATATCTTTTTTAGTATCATAAGTAGTATCAGTAAAATACATATTCATTTATGCTACTGATATAACTTACGAAATGATAAGATTATTTCAGTAGCAACAAAGTATTTTAATCTAGGTACGGTCAAGAAACTATATCATTACAGTCAATGTAAACTGAGTGGAAAACAAGTACTAGAAACAAAGTAATCAAAACTTATTCTGCTTTTGAAATCGAAATTGAAGTATTTGCTGTTAAGTAGCAGGAAATAACTTACGGCTGTGACATTTCTTAATGAACAGAAATGCATGCACAACACAATCCAATTTAGTAGAACATTACGGGATGTAAAAGCTGAAATATAATTGCATTAGGCAAAGACTGAAATTACACTGACTAATTTAAAGGAACAAGGATCTATGCTTAATAGATGTTGTAACCTCTGCATAACACCTTTTCTTTGTAATTGGGTGGTTATCTACTCAGTTATATTTACAATACTAAAGTTGACGACGTTTATTGGAAGAGATTATATTAAAAAAAAAGCATTTATTAGCGCAATTTACAATTTAAAAGAGAAAAGTTCGTAGAAAAAATGGCAAAATTTAAAGCAGTCGACTTTAGCTTAGGGCCGAATTCAAGTGAAAAACCACTGCAATCGCTTCTAGGCGATCGCAATACACCAAAATTGCAATCGCTACTGGAAGTCAAATTATGATAAAATCGCATCTCGTAGAGATTGCAACATTTCAATTGAACCCAAATTTGGGAATTTGCGATTGCAATGGTGAGTTGCGATCATCCGTGTTTCACTTGAATTCCGCACTAAGTATTTAAACATCTCATTCTATTTTTTCACAGTTGCCAAAACTCAAGTTTTGTCACCTCGTGGTAGAAAAGATGATGTATCAAATCTTCAAGGCTTACCTCTATCAGATGTTAACACCCAAATCGAAAAATTTCTACAATTTAAAACCTTTAATCTGCCTTTGAAATATGCTCTGTCTACACTGTAAAAAATGAACTTGTTTTTACAGTATTATACTGGAAACGAAGGTTCCAATAAAAGGAGCAGTACTAAATTGTAAAATTGGCGATTTTATAGATAATCACTGTAAAATTAAAAATCTTACAGTTTATTACTGCAAAATTAACAATTTTACAGTTTATTACCATAAAATTAGCTGTAGTATACTGTAAAAACAACAGTTTAATACCATTAGAACCAGTTCTAGTTTGAAACTGTAAAATGCACAATAATAAACTGTAAAATTAGCAACTTTACAGTTTCTTACTGTAAAATTTGCTGTATTATACTGTAAAAACAATTTTTTTTGCAGTGTATGCATTCTAGATGAATATAAAATAAAGTTTTGAAGTTTTTTTGTGCACCGATATAGAAATGTCTTGTTAATGTTGGTTTTTTTCAAAAGCCACTCTACTTATATCATACTTCATAAAGCTCGATCTTGTTTAAAAAATAAGCAAAATCTTCATGTAAAGAATGTCTATTCTGAAGCAGAATGTAAATTATCGTCACATAGTTTATTTTTAAGGAAGGAGTTGTAAAAGGTCAATACTGAGTGTGCACTTGATACTTATTGAAAGTTACAGGTAATCAAATGCCTTGACAGTTTGTTTACTTAAGTCAATGTTTGATTTACTGTCTGTATTTTCATTTCATTCTGGTCCTTAATATAGGGTACACATATTTCCTTATTTCAAACTTAAAAGGCAGGATTGTTAATAAGAACTTCCCTAAGAAATGTCCTCGGTGCATTTTACTACTAGTAGTAATGAATCCAGAATTATATTACTATTGCTATTTACTGAATGTAAATAAAAGTAAGTAGTAAAAAAAGTTCAAATGCATTTAATTATTTTAACAAATAAAATCATCTTCTTTATTATTACATCTTCTTTAAAGAAAAACTTTTTTATTGAAAACGTTGTATTCCTTTGTAAAAAAAATGTTAAGAGAAAAAAAATCATTGATTTGATCTATTTGGTGTTTTTCTGTAAACTGAGAAACGACATAATTATTAAAGAATGAAAAACACTCAAATCTACGATTGGCAAACAAGGGACTCGAAAACTTAACAAGAGTAGCAACGAAATAACGAATAGACTCAAAGAGATTACAAATAGCTAAAATATAAGTAATCTAGTACTATTACATCAATATTCTAAATAGAAAGCTTAATACATATTTTTTTTAAACAGGAAATGGTGCGTTTCGTTTTCTTGTTTCTCTTTTGATTCATAATAATTATTCTGCATAAAATGAAAGATAATTGAATAATTATAGGTACTATAGGCTGGCAAAAGCTTTTCCTATTTGCTACCAAAACAAAACCTGATAATATTGGGTGATGTGTGGGGATAAATGGTACTACATTTTATAAACCGCCATTTACAGATTGCTAATATATTCTAAAATTAGCTGCACGCATGTGCTATTTTAGTAGCTGGTGTAAAGTAGACTTCGTCAGGTTTCGTACGTTTTGGTGAGTTTGGCCAAAAAAAAAAAAAAAAGCAATAAGTCTAGTAAGATTACCTATCTATACCAACTGTTATTTATTCACAATAGAAGAATAAACCTAACCTTAGTTTAAAAACATTTTTTGGAATTTTTCAATTATTTCTCAAACCTGTTTGCTATAGTTTAATAATTACTTTTCGAAGAAATTACTAAAAAGGAAAATAAAAAACATTAATGAGTTTGATAACACTACCCGCAACAGTTCAGAAACCTTTCATTAATTTTCGTAATAATCTTTCCAGATGCGATCAACACTGATCAATAAAGATAATATCCTCATTTTCTGTTCTTTGTATTGTATAATAGGTTTTCCGTGGTTGCTTATAAAAATATTCCCCTCTTTCTTCATCAGCATCTTACATTTGCAGATTCCTTTCTGGAATATCTGACATTTGCAAGGCCTCCTTTGCACAGCCTCAGCACTAATTAAATTCCAAAGATATGAACTATTACATATAAAAAAAAGGCTTAATAAGGAATATTATGGCTCTTTTTGCAAAGGTTGAAATAATTACTATTGCTAGTTAGTATACTAATTGGTTGATAAACTGAAATTGGTTACTAACTGTTTAATAACACTAAAAACGTTGATAACTTTAAGTAGTGCAAATATTCATTTAATTTGATAAAAAAATGGTGAAAAAAACTGTATTTTGAAAGGTTATACAAATATTTTATATTGAAATACTTAATTTTGTTAATTGTTAAATTTAAATTAGCTAAGTGCTGATCAATAAAGATAATATCCTCATTTTCTGTTCTTTGTATTGTATAATAGGTTTTCCGCGGCTGCTTATAAAAAGATTCCCCTCTCTTCATCAGCATCTTACGCTTGCGGATTCTTTTCTGGAATATATGACATTTGCAAGTCCTCCTTTGTGCAGCCTTAGCACTAATAAAATTCCAAAGATATAAACTATTACATATAAAAAAGGCTTAATAAGGAATATTATAGCTCTTCTTCCAAAGGTTGAAATAATCACTATTGCTAGTTAGTATACTAATTGGTATCATTTTGTAAGTTGCTATACTAATTGGTTGATAAACTAAAATTGGTTACTAACTGTTTAATAACACTAAAAACGTTGATAACATTAAACAGTGCAAATATTCATTTAATTTAATTTAAAAAAATGGTGAAAAAAACTGTATTTTTGAAAAATTATGAAAAATATTTTATATTGAAATATTTAATTTTGTTAATTGTTAAATTCAAAAGATGTAAATAATTACTTAATGTCTTAATAAATGGTTAGTAGTAATAAAATTTGGATGTTGAACAATTTCAAAAGGTCGAAATACTTGTTTATTGTTCTATAGTTGATTATGACGATAAGATCCTTTGAAAAAGAGAGCGCACAGTACCTTTTCCGAGGTCTATAGTTAAAAATTGTTTGGGTAGCCTTTACACATTTACAAATAACTTTATCTATGTGCATGAAAGTATTATTTTTTAACAATCTCTACGTCATCTGGGCAGAACTAAAAATTTGCTACAAATTTTTAAAAGTTGGTTGCTATTTTGGCTTAAGGGTTTTAATCGAAATTTATTGAGCGATATATTTTGGAAATAACCTTATTACGACTTTAACATATTAAAAGATTAAGAACAAGATCCACTTAAGGAAAACAAGAGTCAAATAAGAAGAGTTTGGGCACATTGTAAAGGGTAGACTTAGAATAAATGATACTATCTATTAGTTAGAAAGCCAATGTATCACCAGTGGCAAGTGAGTTACAGAGATAATTAAATTGTCAACAATTGGAGTCATTGATATTGCAGCAATTATTTCGTATTTATTACCAGCTGTAGACTTCACAAAATATATCGTTGCAACGATTAATATGTGCTAGCCGAATGCCCCCGGTAACAGTTCTAACTCTATTCTCAAATTTATGAAATTTACATTGCAAATATGTGCTGCATGGATTTAATGATTTATGATACATTAATTAATTTCAATAATGAGGCGAAAAAAGGGAAAACGTTAAACTAATTAAAAATGTATTATTTAATATTTTTCTGCAATACTTGTGATGTTAAAATTTAATGTACGTGTATGATAAGAGTGATATATTTAAGGAGAAATGAAAAATATGTTTCATACAAATTGTTTTCAAGTCATCAAATAACAAATATTTACCGAACTGCAGGATCTATTCCAATATAAATTTCATTTGGAAACTTATAACTCTTCCCGAAAGAAAATTTATTAAACTTCCCTTGAAGTTCATTAAATGTATGATGCTTTGTTGGTTTGAAAACAATTTCTGCGTAGCATTTTCTCAACAAATTTATAATTACTTCAAGAAAAACAATTTAAGAACAGAGTAAAAAAAAAGACCAAGAGCTTGATAAAATATTTTCAACACCACTCGAGAATGAATTCATTTATTTTTCCAACAATAGAAAATAATCTTTCCTCAAAAAATGACCCAGAGCGATGTCCTCGATCAATAAAGATGGTATTCTTTCTTTCTCTCTTTACATTGCTCCATTCCTATCCTCAGTTGAAGGAAAATTAACCCCACCCCACCTTTTCAATAAACTCTTATTTTTACAGGCATTACTCCAAGGCATTATAGCGGTTTGAAGAAGCTTAACTTTGACTTGCTTCTAACCAGTATGTGGATAAGTTGTCGTCTTTTCTTAAAAAAGGTAACACATTTGAAATTGGAAGAACGCAAGTTGCGGTTTTTGCTGCTGTTCTAGAAAAATGAAAAAAAAAAAGGGAAGGAAAATAAAACAGCCTTAAATGAATAAAGATAGAAATTATTGCAAGCTTAAACATTTTAATTTATTAATGCTTCTGTAACAACTTTAAGGTGCTTAATAAAAGTCTTTCTTAGTTCTAAAATACTACTAAGAGGTAGTTTTGGATAAAATGCGTTCTAAACTTTTTGTGAAAATCAATATGCAATCTACTGGAAATAGTTAGTTAAGGTAAATGGAAACAAACTTGATTACTATATGTGTGATAGTTTTTAAAAATAATCTGTTGATGAGTAAAACTAGGAAACGGACAGAGAATTTCTGAATAGTGAGACTCCGTGTGTTTGCAATTGTATAGGTATAGGTGTCATCTTTCTTTGAAGATGACATTGTGAGAAAGGTTGTTTTTGAAGTTTAGTGATCACATTAAGTTATTTAGCATGTAGTGATTTTCCTCTCTAGAACGTCTAAAAATAAGAAGTTACTGGTTTCAACAAGCTTTACTCGTAACGTGAAAAGTTATTAAAAGTTATTTATGAATTCTACTTCCTAAGTTATTTTTGTTAACAATTGGCATGTTTTCATCTACCCCATTTATATTGTACTCTGGGGTAAATGAAAGCAGCCAAATTTTTCTTTCTTTCTAATTTTATGAAGATGAAATTTTGATCTAAAGTAGAATTTTGAGTGCATATTTTAGGCCTAGGTCAATAACAATTTTTGGACGGTGGGTCGATGCCGATTGTTGTCCGATTGCTTGAAGACTGACTAATGGCCGATGGAAACAACTAACTAAGGAAAGCGAAAATGTATGCTGCAAACATTCTTTAGAGAACAAAACAATATTTAGTGCATTGTACAAGTCTATGGAAAGATATCGCTTTAAAAAAGGAATTGATAAATAATTATGATCGATAAGGGTTGCCGATATATTTAATTTCTAAGTTTTTAAATTAACTTATCATATCGAAAGTAATAGCACTATGACGAAAACTACTTGGGCTGCCGAAATATATTTCCAATAAATGAGAACACAAAAGAGAGTGAGAGACCGATTTATGGGATTATTAAAAAAAAGTCACTCGATTAGTAAATTTTATAGTAAACAAAATTTCATCAAGGTAATTTTATTTCAACAAATAAAAATATAAAACCGGAAATTGAAACTGTTACTGTCGAAAAATTGCTCGAACAAATGTTTTTGGAAAAGAATAACTTAATGAGATTTTCCCATAACATTTTTATTTGCAATAAAGCAGGGCCTCTGAACGTAATCCGTTCCTTAATGGTACCAAAATGAGGTAAAAATTGCAATTTTTCAGCTTTAGTTTTTAAGACTTCAATTTCAAAACAATTTCTAAGCAAAGCCCCATTCTCATTAAATTTCGTTTTGGGACTTGAATTTATAAAAACTATCGTGAGAAGTCCCTAACCCCATCCTTTTCACTAACGCTACAAAAATATGACCTTCAGTCTCGTTTATAAAGCTTCAATTAAACAAAAAAAAAAAAAAAAAAAAAAAACGGGAAGTGGAGAGGGGGTTCAATTTTTTCCGTACCAACATCATTAAAGCTTTTCAAAATTAACGTTTTAGAAGGTCAGTTTTGAAGAAAAAAAAACGGTTAAGACCCCTTTCTCCTCTTGTAATATTGTAATATCTTAGGAAAACATGCAAATTGTGTTCTGAGTTCCAAAAGTTCCCTTTTTGGAAAACTTGTGGCGGGAGGGTCAATGAACCCTATTTCTTATTTCAACTTAATCAAAATATCCTGCAATCGTGATTTTAAGACTTCTATTTTAGAAAAAACATTCTGTGGAGGAACAATCCCACTAATATCGTTGAAGGTCCTTCAAAATTTCCACTTTTAGATCACTTTGCAGCACACTTTTGTGAAACTTTCTACAGCAAGCACAAAACCCTATGTATTTATAACAACAGTTTTTACTGTTCATTTTTACAGTAAGATCTAGAACAGGGTGCAACTGTTTACCACTGTCATGCAATGGACAGTCTATTACCAGGGAAGGCCATCTTTTTAGCCGCCATTCTCGACACGAATTGAAAGTGATTCAGTGAAATAAAATTGCTGATAGTATCATATTGAAAGTTTCTTTTGACTGGTATTTCAAGAAAAGTATTGAAATCATAGTTGTACTAAGGAGAGGTTGTCACAAGTGCGCTTAAATGTGCTCACAATCTGTTCTCAAATATACCCCTAATATATTCTAACGTGGGTTCCCATGTTTAAGTTTAAAAAAAGATCTTGACCAAAACTAATTCGGAGCAAGTTTTAATGAACTGTTCCTTTAGCGGAGCATATTCGGAATACATTTTGGTGTACCAATATTATTAAAAAAAATGTGAAGCATCCGTAAACTTATGAAAACAATATGATTGTAGATGTAATAGGAATGAAAGTCTTCTTTCAAATTTGTTCTATGCAAAGTTTGTCCAAAAATAGAAGAAATTGTTCTGAGGAATATGTGAATATTTTTATATTATGACTAGTTAATTAAAAATGAGGTTTTCACAATGATTCCGGGAGACCTAAATGTTAAATTTTTGTTGTAATGCATTTTTTATTGGTAGGATCCATCTTAAATTGACCATTATCTCCCTTAAATACCTATTTTTGCTTTATACATATATTATATATTTACTTTAAACATATATTAGATAAAAGTACAGATGTAACAAAGCAAAAAATATTTTGTTAATGTCAGTAGGAACGAATTTGCGTTTGCTTAATAAGAAATATTCTAATATTCATTGTTTAGAGGAGATTTTTGTATAAAATGCTGTTGCCTTACTTGATAATTTTTGAAAAGTGTGCTCAATATATTGATATATATTGTGAGCTTAAAAATTTGTATCATGGATTTATGTCTGTAATTAGCGCAGCTGCTGTCTGAAACGCAAACAATATTAATATTCAAGTCGTGCAGCAGTACTGTAATATTAAAGAAGTAAAAGCTCAAGAAATTTATATAATTTAAATCTTTTATTTTATCCTTCTTATCAGTGCGTTATTTCTTTGTCATATTACCGAAAAAAAATTACTGTATTCGTAGGGAATAGGGTGAATTCTGAAAATGTGCACATTTAGAAGTATTTGTATATATTAGAGTGCTACATATACTTACAATGAAATATGTTAAGGCTAAAACATAAAATGTATTTTCGAGTACATTTTCAAATTATTTGATACTGCAGTATTGTCAGGCAAATCAATTCCAACGGTTAGTATGATGATTGAAAATAGCTTTTTAAAAATGCTAAAACTACGAATCTTCAAGAAAGCAAATTTAAGCTTGAAAAATGAAGCAATAAATAAATAAATAAAAATATCTCAGACAGTATTTCACACAAGCTATTTAAAAACATAAGGAGTGTTTCGGTTATTTAAGCTTTAAATTGAATAAGAAATAATATTACAAATTCAGGAAGTTTTGGGAAATACAGGGAAATACAGCGTTTATACATGAAAGTAGTTTCCGCCAGACTTCTTGTTGAGAATTTTTTCTTTTGCCATATTTTAATGCAGCTATCAAGTAAAGGGTTGTGATTTTTTTTATTTCCTGCGCCATAAAGTACACAAAATGTACGAACTTTTTATAAGTTTTTTGAACGATGTGTACTATGTAAAGATAACTATTTGAAGTTTGATCAAGTTCAGCTTATGTGTAGATAAAGTAGTTTATAATTAAAGGCTAACATGAATTTCTTATTTTACACCGGGTTCTATATTTTTGGATACAGTTTAACACTTAGAGCTCTGTATTTTAAGGCATAACATTTCCCACTATTGTTTTTATTCTTTCACTTTTTACTTCAAAGTTCAATGCCTGATTTCGGCATATTATTTTTCTACATACTTTGGAAATATTCCAAGGTAACAATTTTTAAAGCGGAATATTGTTTTTGACAAAAAAAAAAAAAAAAGGGAAAAATGTCCCCAATGAAAGGTTTTTCAAAGAAATGATAAAAAAATTCATTAATTGTTACAGGCTTGCACTCAGCAATCTACAGTATTTCTACCAGGAGCTGAGATTTAAGAAAATATAAATTGCTCATTTTTACCGTTTAAAAGGTTCCAAATTATTTTGCAAATTATGCTTGCTGTTTTTAAATAAATGCATGCTTGTATGGGGAGAGCGTTTTAAATGGAAAGCATGCTCTGTAAATTAAGACAGCGTTATCAACAACTAGCTGCGTGGCCCGCCGTTGCAGGGGTTACAGCTGAACAAAAATTAGCAAAACTTGAACAAAAAATGAGAACTAAAAATCCATTTTTTTTTTAAATATTTGGATATAAGTTGTTACTTTAAAAACCTTTATTAGGGCATAGCTGTTCCCCATGGTTTCACTCGTGTTAATAAGACAACACTTTATTAAAAAAAACTATTTTAAGTACACCACGATATGATGTGTATATGATAAATACATAGTAAAAAAATTACACGAGGCAAAGAAAAAATAAAAGAACCTTTGAAAAAAAAAGTCAAACATTGCAAAAATAAAGAAAGCAAAACTCAGTAGAAAAATCTTACAAAATAAATTATTATGTACCTGAATATCGAATAAACATGCATTCAAACATTAAATTGCTGAAGAGAAGTCCGCGCTATTGTCGGCCAGCGCCATCTCCACACAGCTGCCAAAGCACTACTTTTAACGAACGCCATCTCTCGGGAAGAGTGGAAACTAATCCTCTCGTGCTTTTGGAACATTGTTATTTCAAAACTATTATAATAACTCCTTACAATAGCGTAATGTTTTTAGCCTAAAACCTTCTTGATTAAATGGACTATTCAACACAAAAGTAATTTTTCAATTCGAACCATAGTTCCTCAGATTAGTGCGCTCAAACAAACAAACTCTTCAGCTTTATATTGTTAGTATAGATAATAAACAAAAGAGCCATGGAATATCCGTTATTTTACTTTGTTTAAAATAAGATGAATTCAAAATAAATACTATCCGTCTCATTCAAATGTCATTATTTGAATGTTTGTTTCTACCCCATTCAATTACTTTCAAAAATTGCAATATTAATTCTCATAAATCGCTTAAAAAGAACTCGGTCATAATTTTCTAGTTAACAATTTACAAACTAGTTTGCGTGAACAGCAACAGATACAATCCAAGACTTCAAAATATTTCTCTGAGCATGTCTCTGAATAAATTCATTTATATTTTCAACAATGCGAAATACTCTTTTTCGGAATAAATGTCTCGAAGCGATAACAATTAATCAATAAAGATGAAACTCTCCCTCTTTTGCTCTTTCTGTCGCTTGAGGTTTCTTAGTTGACGAAAATGAGTCGAATTCCAACACGTCGAAACTTTTCTTTTAGATACTTTTACGAGACATCTTAATTCTGACTTGCATTTAGCTAAATAGTGAATTTAGTTTCATTTCTTAAGTTCTTTATTTTCTAAGAAATGAGTTTGAGTCGGCAGTATTTATAGTTTTAAGAGGAGAACAACTTAAAAACATTGCTGAGTTTGAAGAAAAAAATTAATTAAATTTCTAAAAAAAAATGACTTTTTAACACTTAGAAATAATTATCAAATTTCAGAGCAAAGAGAAGAGATATGGGAAATTCAGTTTTTTTTTCCACGAAGTGGATTTAATGATAATCAGAACTATAAAATTTAACTTTGAGATGAGTTCAATTGCATTGTTCTTTTAAACGATGCTCGCGCGTAAAATGTAAAAATATAAATATTTCAAATATTATCGGATAGGCAACGAATCGTAAGGGAGTTTGCAAATATGCAACACCTGCCTGTCATTACTCGATGAGATTACGATAAAAAAAGATTATTTGTGAACGATCCCGTATGATTCGTCGCCTATCCGAGAATAATTAAAATGTTTTTGGTTACAGAAATATGTTTAATATTTTTCTGATATTCAACTGTAACTTTTTATAAGCTCCAGATCTGTTTGGCTATGAAATTTTGACAGTTATAATACGCTGTCTTTTGTTCAATTTTAATCAAATTTTCAATTTTACTTCAAGTTTTTTTTTTAAAGTTTGGTAAAGATTGACGGGAAATTCTGAGTTATGCGCCTAAAACATGCTAATGAAAATAATATTTTTGAAAGAAATGCTTGATATTTTGAAAGAAATGTGAATATAAGTGATACTTTGACATAAATCTATAAAATTATTGCTCATAATCAGTAAGCTATTTTGTGACACTTGCAACTTATTTCCAACTATTTACGATAAAAATTTTATAAACGATTTTTTTGCTTCTTCAATTTGTCGCGGATCCCTTAATGTATAGGTGATTTAATTTTTATTGCGAAATGACAGCTAAAGCATACCTTTCATGAGGCAAAACGTTAGAGAGTAACCTCTCTTTTTTTCTCGAAAAATTCTTCAGCATGCGAATTGCTACAAAGGTTTCAGTATTTTTGTGCACTCTGTATATAAGAAGAACAAGGTTTTAAATGCCAAAAATATTTGCAACTTTATGTAGCAAATCAGTTTTTCCTAAATTTAGTCAAAACGTACAATATCGCAAGCAAATGCCTCATAAACAAAAATATTATACTAAAAGCATCTTATTTACGGGCTCTAACCTGTTCCTTGCAACTCAAAATATAAAGCAGAGAAAATATTTAGAATATTGCATAGTGTGCACACAATTTACAAAATAAACTACTTTGCTAATGTTACATAATAAAACTTCACTAGAAACGAAGATGCTCTAATTTACGCTAGTTTATTATGGCTGTTCTTATCTAACGCTACTCACAAGTAATTTCAAGACTTACGCGTTTAGATACTTTCAACCTCCTTATAAAAGCTTTTATTTAATTAAACTGTGGTGAAACATTTTAATGAAAAATCTGCTTTTCCAGGAAGAGAGTTCCGGAATTATGAAAATATAGAACATACATCAGTGAAGTAGCTCCATTTAGTCTCCTAAACTCTATTTTTATTTTCAGAAAAGTGCATACATAGAATTACCTAGCGGTAAAAAATATATATATAATAGCATATATCTTTAGCTTTAGCGAGAAGCTTTATAACAGCTTTAAGCTTAGGAAGCAATTATTAAATTACTCTTCTTTGTGTATTTTAAACCTAATTTTGACTTATATTGGAAATCGTTTTACATTTTAAGTACTTAAAGTTTGAGTTGCTTATATTTCCAGATCTCAGTGTCATGAATTATTCCCGGGAATGAGCATTTAACAGCGATTATTTAACTAATTTAAAATTCTGGACCAATTTTACTTTGTTTTAAATAGTGTTATATTGAAATGTTTTGCAATAATTGCTTTTGATTGAATGATGCTTATGCATTGTTACTTTTCTTACTCTTACGTACTTAACATTTTTCGTAAATTCACTAATATTATTGAAGTATACATATCCTACTCGTAAAATAGAAAATCGCCGTAAAATAAATCAGAGTAAAAAATAATAATAAGAAACCTAACTTAAGGACAAAACCTTGTTTATTGCTCTCATTTCTAAAATTTTCCGAAATTTCTTGAATATGAAGGGCCAGGGGGAAAAAAGATGAAAGTAACCAAAAAGCGATTTCAAGAAAAACAAAGAACGAAGTTTGATTTCTCGTAACTCCCTTTGTAGTTAATAGAGTTTTCATGCACATTTCGGTCGATTCTCATCTTTGTTCCCCCTTGTCGCTCTACCAGATGATATTAATCCTTCATAGCCCCTAGATAGCGCTAATATCTCAAAATTGACGAAAAAGTGACTTCCAACTTTTTTCCCCCTGGCCCTTCATACAGGATAGACTCCTTTTCAAATACTTTCACCAACATTAACAAACATATATCCTGCACTAAAAATGATTTTACAAAGCGTATTTACACGAAAAACAAGCTATTTAAAAAGTTCGTAACATTTGGTGTAAACCCCAAAGTATACTTTTATGATTCTTAAAGTTTAATTAAATGTTAATTTAGTTGTAGTATTGCTGACACATTCCTCAGCTATGAATTTTCATAAACTTCATAGAATTTTCGAAAAGAAATGTTCATTTACATATATTAGAATTTAGTTTGTTTACATATATTAGAATTAACACTTCTGTTCTTTAAAAAACATATTTTATTTTGAACCAACTGGGAAATTAACGCTTCCGCTATTTTATGGTAAAAATATTTCCAAAGCAGGTTTTGAACTTAACGTCATACCTTAAGAACTGTTTAGTTTCTTTGATTATTTTAATATTAGTAACAAGGGTTATGAATTGATATAACGTTAGATATGACACCCAATCGTTTCTTGTATTTAAATACATTTTTAAATTATGAAACCTTATATAATTTTAAAGAATTATTTTATGTTTCAAAAATTTAAGTTTTCCATCAGAGCAGGAAGATTTTTTGGTGAGGGGGGGGGGGGTATGTAATATATCTTAACCCTTCATGTCCCAAATTACTTTATTAATGTTTTTTTTTATACATTTGTTATGGTTTTTTTAGTTCAAAATACATCAAAAAACATATTTATCGAGTAAAAATTATTTGAAAATTTTGGGGGTCTAAGGCCTTTTACGGCTTAGGGCCCCGAAGAAAACTGTTTTCGATTGTAGGTACCATCTGCTAGCCTTTCAGCAAAGTACAAGGAGGGGTATTTAAAAGCTTCAGCATGATTACAGTCATTTAGGATTCATAATACTAAATTAATATAAGCGGGACTTCTGAGTCCCGTTGGGGCATAAGGGGTTAAAGTATAAAAAATTATTAAATTTCAATATATGTGGCATTTTCTCCAAATATTCCTCACAATTTCCTTTTTGCGGATCATAGTGATAGCTTCATTTTTTCTGTCTCCCCAACAAAGATTTAAATAACAAAGGGCTAAATCGATAAATATATTAAGTAACTTCGACAGAACTGAATTAACACCAAAGAATGCGGAGAAAATTTAATCTCTACTCGATATTCTAAATTCTTGAAATTCTTCGAGCCATTCTTCCATCCCACATTTTTTTTTGCTTTTTTATATCCACCGTCACTTATGCTTGGTTAAAACTGATGTCTTTCTTGAAACAAAGAACGAAGCGTACACTTTTTCATTATCTCACATTCTCCATCATTCCACGTAATTAAGATCGCGTAGCTTCGCTTGAAAGTTGGTTTAAGCACAGTTGTTCGGGCCAGAGAAGAAGTTCTTGAGTTTAGATGTGCTTTTCGACAGAGAAGATAGGCCTTAACTACTATTTTATACTCCGAATGCAACTCTCTAAGTAAAAAGTATCATTAATAAACGTTTTCTTTTTCTGTTTCTTACACACATACATATTTGGGTGGAGCGAAAAATAGGTTCTATAGCCCAGAAATGTTGCGGTTGGTGAAGAGTTAAAAACAGAGAAAATATTGTTGAAATCTGATATTGTTTTCCGATCGCCTTACGAAATTGAAAATTTGAAGATATAGTGGGGTTACAAGTGAAATACACTAAGTCAAAAGACAGGATTTTGAGAAAACGCTGATCAAAAAATTTTAATTTTAACTTCTTTGGAATTAACATAATTAAATCAAAGTAAATTATAGTAATGGTATTTTTTGGTTATTACGAACCATTCTTGACTCTGGCATGCTTATTTTATATTATTATCCCCAGCATGATAATGGTAAGGCATTAATAATTATTATTAATTATACGACTTAGTGTGTTTCACTAGTATAGAATTGCATAATAAAGATATGACTTATTTCACCAGTAGAAACAGCTCATTTTTGTGTGTAAGATAAACTAAAAATCTGAAAATTAATAATTTTGACTTCGTGTGTTTCATTTGTAACCCCACGATGTATAGAATTACAACGTTTTCTGTGAGATTTTTTACAATGTGTTTCTATGTGTTTTTTTTAATGTTCTAGCATGGAAAAGTTGCGATTGATTAAGACTTAAAAAGCACAACTATTTTTATTGATGAGGGATAGACCCCAACGAGTCTGAGTAATCGAGGAAAATAAAGAACTTCACAGTTATAAAATATTTTTAAAACTTTTCTTCAAGATTTCTACCTATCGTATTAATGCCTGACATTTTTTTCCAAAGATATTTTGTATACTGATTACAAACAGTGTTTAATGTACAGGAAAAAAATTTAAAAAATATTATGTTAAAAATATTTTGTTTTTATTAAGGAGAGAAAAATTGTAATAACATTGTAAAGCAGGGAGGATGATCTTTTTTCTTTTTATTGGAAAAAATGGGCAGAGTAAGAACACTCTTTTTTTTTTTTTTTTTGTGAAAAAAAAAGTTGAAATACATGACAAATTTTTTGTTGGTTGATTATGAAAAAATTAGAAATTTAACCCATTAATGCCTGACATTTTAATGGACAGGAAAAATAATAAAAAAAGAATATTATGTAAAAAATATTTTTTTTTATTAAGGAAAGAAAAGTTGTCCTTTAAAAGTTACGATAGACCCCAGAGGGTACATACTTTTTTTACTAAAATTTTTTTCTGCCTACGATATAATATTTAAAGACATTTTGTAAGAAGAAATAAAATCATCAATTAACATAAACTGGGAAGCTGGGAATAACTTTGAAAACTTAGCTTTTTTTCTTGAGATTGTGAACGATGTAATTTTTGATAAAGATCATATTAAAACTGCCACAGAACACACTTTACAATGGTTATGTGTTGAAATTTGTTAATAACGAATTGAAAAATTACCAAGGTACTAATTGAATATTATTATTTGGTTGAAATGTTCATTTTGGGGAAATTCAGACCCTTTTTTGGACCGTCCCTAAAAAGGAATGCTAGGCATTAATGGGTTAATATTGTAAAGTAAAAAAGTAGAAGTGGATACGAATATACGATACAATTAATAAATTTCTCATTTTACAGATACATAAATATTAACCAAAAAATGCAGTTTCCTCCCTTCGTTTTTCGTAAATTTAAAACAAATTCTTGCAAATAATTACGGATCCGCCGTGACGTTAATAAAACTAAAACTGCGGAAAAGGTACTTTTTTTAAAAATATCGATTCCTTACAACTTGTTCGATCCACATATTAACTTAAACTATCACGACGCAATGAAACAAAACCCCTGTTTCGTTAAAATTTTACAAACATAATCTGAAAAATGTCAATGTGAGAAAAAAGAAAGTTTTGCGTGTTTAAAACATACCCATATATTTAATTAAAAAGCATTACAAGTATTGTTTTATAATTAAAATCACTAAATAGCTATCTTTCTTATGCAGTAGTGTTTTTTGCAACGATTTACGCATATAGCCTTAACTAAAGGGAAAAAATTACCTCTGTAAAAAAAAGAAAAAAGTTGAAATTGATAATTTCATAACGAAAATTTGGAATCGCTCATAAAGTTATTACCAACAGAAAAGTGTGCAAATTATCTGAGCATAATCCACTCTTACCTCTAACAGCCTCTTAATTTTGCCTAATGAATTGCCAATAGTGTCCTCATAATACATTAATACAAAATGACCAAGTCCATGTGTATATACAATATGAATATGTTTTCAAAACAAAATTATTAAGAAAACATCTTCTATCAATCATAAATGTATTTTCTAAAGTAAGCATTGGTTTTACTAGCAGCAAATAACTGCCAAAAAATTCAAAATTATATGCAAAAAATGGCATTTTTCTATGTGAGTGAAAGTGCTTTGCCTTCTTTCCACAACATTACGAGTCCAACCTTTTCTCATATTTCATTCCTTTACAGCGGAAATACTTGTCCTAAATTACCTTTTATACCTCAGTTGTTGTGATACATTTTCTCGTAAATAACTTCAGACACTGAGTTTTTACATTCTTTGAGAAACAAATGCAATTTATGTCTGTAGACAAGATATGCTTTTTTGTAATAAATTCTTTTATTTTCTTTTTCATGAAATGATACCCATAAAACAACTCGTCAAAAATTTGTTTTTCCACAGAAAAAACCCATTTATCATTTTAAGAATTGACATACCAAATAAACTAACATAATAATTTTACATTTTATAAGCTAGAATGCTTTTCTAGAAAAGGTAAAAATCTATAACAAATAAAATCAACCAAATATGCATACTATAATTGAAGGGGCAAATTGATAAAGGAGATGTGACAATTTTTTTAACTTACTTATTGCCATGGATGAAGTTGATAAGTCAATCAGTATGTTCCCCTTACTCACAGAAATAGTTGGTTACTAAGAATATAACCCCATTTTATCCGTTGAGAAAAATCCAATTAAAAAAATAACACTACATTGTTTAAAAAGTTTTTTCTAGAAATTTAAAAAACTCACATATCACCTTTATCCACTTGCCCTTCAATTATTATTAATAAAAATCGAAATTAAAAGATAAAAATGAATTAAGTTTCTGAATAAATATTGAAAGCATGAAGCGTGAAAATCGGCTTATAAACTTGAGACATGTACGTCTTTTCGTCAATGTAGACTGTTCTCCCAGATATAGTGGTGAGTAAGAAAATGCTTTTTATTAGAAAGATTTTCGCTAATGATCTAAATTTTTGTTTTTAACCGGAACTCTTTTAATGCCAACGCAATTTTTAATGAAATAAACTACTTACGGTTGCCATCTACATGCATCAGAATTTCTCATCGGTATTTACTAATATAAAAAATAATTTATGGAGTACAAATGTTTTTATTATTATTATTTTTTATCGATTTAGTTTTCTTACATTGTATTCTGACCGGTATTTTAGTGATTAGTTCATATTCTTGAAGTTTACATATTTGTTGTTTCGTATTAGGAAAGAACTCGATCATCGAATAATGATTTTTTTTTCATGAGTACTAATCAAAAGAGCATTGTAAAACATGTTTCTGAACTCATGCGTTTTTGCCCTCACGCCCCCGTTATCGAAATATAAGGTCCTGAACTCAGCAGAATTTTTTTGAAAAATCGCAAATTTTAGCGAGTTATAATAAAATAGGGAAGCTGTGGCGCGCTTTATTGATTGTGTCTAACGAGAAACCTAATTCCCATTTTTGGTCATCTGCAAAGCTTGTGAAAAACGGCTTTACAAAAATATTTTACTTTACTTGCGTGTGTTAAATTAAAAAGCTACTATCGAGTCTATGACGTAGAAAGCAGAGAGCTTTTTAAAGAGGAAAATCAACTTTAAACAAGATCAAAATTTAATTTCATCTTATTTTTTGTGATAAAAACAGGTCCCTTGTTTAAATGGCCCTGGATGCGATAACGAAACCTCCTGTTTTATTTATTATTTTTTTTTTATGTAATTCTGTAGTATGGGGGGAAGGGTTATGTTTGTTTTTTTAGTTGTAAAAAATGCGAATATAAATTTTTTCAAACCATTTTTCTTTTGGTGGGTCCCCTATAACTCAAGGTGATTTTCACCAAACATTTTTGTCAACTACATCACAGGGTATGTAGGAATACTTTTTGATACTTTTCGATAAATAAGTATCAATTATATACTCTTTGATCTTCCCCTGTAACTTTTTAAAGGGACAAGATAGGATAAAAGCATATTTCAGAATTTAGTGTATTTTAAGTACTAAAAGCTTACACTAATTTCAGTGATGGTTTATTGTTAATGAAATATATTAGAAGTATTTCTTTCGGGTTGCGATCAAAAGAAATGTGTTTCCTTCAGACGATATAAATTTTTTAAAAAGCTCTAATTAAGAAATTTTAATCAGCAGAATAATACAAATACAGAAGAACTGACCAATAGACAGACGACAGGTACACAGTTTCCGCAGCTCAAAACCCAACTTTCCTCTTTTAAATTTCTCTGTATGTATTTAATTCCTTTAATTAAGTTGTGCTTTTTCGACTTAAATGTTGTGAGCGTTTTTTTCCCTGTATCAGGCCTTCTTTCATGATTTTTCCCCTTTTTTTCTACTTTTACAAAACAGTAAGCTAAAACTTGTATCGATTTACAATTTTGTTAGTCTTTTCCTTCCCGTTGAACATAAAGAAGAACTAGTAAAAGTTATTCCAGTGTTTTTTATACAGTACGAAATTAACATGCAATATGTTGTACATTTTACGTTACAGAGACTTTTCGCTTCAGTGACCAATTTTGCTTGAACGGCAGAGATTTTTACAATGAACGTCGACTCTATTAGTATTTTGTAAGAATGAAAATAACTATTTCTCTCTACCCTTGATGTAATTTCTGACAGGGAGATAAAGTTGCAGCTATTGACATTTACAATTAGTTTTCTTTTAAAAATTCTTATTTTTTTTTCTCGATTTGAATTTAAAAAAATAAAATGTTTTTGCTAACAGTGGGCAGATAGTGAAACTTCTTGTATTGATATTTTTTCCCGAGTGCATCCCTAGTACTAGGATAGATTGAGACAAAATTTCTCATCACGTGCTCCACTCACAAGCATCAACAAAAACAGCTTTCCAGTCAGTTAGAATGAAGAGCATGCACATAGACAGAATAAAAAAAATGTTGTTGATTGATGACATTTTTAAAGGGTGATTTTACAGGGTTTACTCAATTTCACCACTCTGATGAGAACCCGGAATCTTGCCTAATGTCTTGAGGGAGGACGACGAAAATCCATTTGGGGTAAGATGCAGTAGCTTTTCGACACATCCTAGAGAAGGGATCGTACTCGAAACATAGAACTAGAAGAGTTCACCGAAACGTCCGAAAAATGTGATTCGATGCAATACATTTAATGCTGCAGTTGGATCCATACATCGTGTACAGCATCTTACCCCAAGGGCAATTCGCATTTAGTCATCTTAGGCTAATCTTCACACAAGATGCCGAAATGCAAATGTTTTGTAATAATTAATTTTCGGACGAAAAAGATTGTTTTTCGAAGCGAAATTTACTTTTTACCAATCACAAAAAAGTCCTTATTATACATACATATATATATATATATATATATATATATATATATATATATATATATATATATATATATATAATATATATATATATATATATATATATATATATATATATATCCCTTGGACATTTCTTGTCTTCGGTAAACACATAAACTGCACACCATCATTTAAAAGTAACATTTAATTAAAACACCAACTTTAGAACATACACAACCAAGCTAAAAACATCACATATCTTTCCAAGACACACCGCTTCTCTCCTCTAGACGCCAACACACCTCCTCAGGCCACACCCAACACACTTCTCTCTCCAGTCCTGTTGCCAAAGTTCGTTCACGTAATTCACAGTCTTCTATCAGAGCGGCTTTAGTTCCTGTGCCGCCAGCACCCTGAGATCCTTACAGCTCCCCCTTTTAGGAGCTCATTGATGACAAAGTCACAATGAAGCTTGTTACACACTATACACACAACCTCAAATCAGCAGCTGTGCAATTTCCCCGACAATTTCAAAACCGCAGAGGTTATTTTAACACAAAATCCACAACATTTAAAATAAAGTACACAAACTTCGCAAAATTGAATTACAAGGTCATGATCATGCATACCTAATATACACCCATCTGTATTACCAAATCCTCTTCACGACAAGTTGGCGTGATTTAAACTCATATCTATGTAGCCGATCTACCGCTTTCTGTACAGATGATAGTTCCCTGAATTCGATCACTCCGCATCCTCTGGATCTCCCAATACTATCCTTAAAGATCTTAACATAAGATACATCACCGACTTTCATTCGAAATAAGTCCTTTATGGAAGTCCATTTACAGTCATATGGTACATTTGCAATATAAACACATTGTTTTTTAGAAGTCCGTAGGTGTCGTCTCCTATATGAGTGATAGCTGTAATCCTTTGAAGAACACCGGAAATCTTGATTTGCACCTGAATATTTTGCTGAGTATTCAGGCTTGGTTAACGAAGTCACTTTCTCGCTTAACAATCTGTAAGCTCTGCGCATATTATAGGAATATCTTCTTGCTTTCCACCAAATCCCATTTGTATTAATTTTAAGGGAACGATCTCCCTTTCGCCAAATGCGGAAACAATTTCTACCTTTCCATCACCTTCGCTAGGTATTTCCTCCACCAAATCCGCCCGTATCACCGAAATCTGGGCTCCAGAATCGACGACTCCCTCCAAGGTTTTATTACCACATGTGATGTAGAGGTTTTTCAATTTCTCAAAATTTCCTATACGTTTTCCGTCATACATCGTTGGGTTAGTGATCTTCACTGTTAATACCGACGAGGAACCCATAAGTACAGTCGTTCGTCCCCGCTTCCATGACATTAGTCTGTGCATTTTGTGTTCGTGCATTCGGAGCACTATTATTTCTCTAACATGCCGAAGCCCGATGTCCTACCTTACCACACGAAAAGCAAGTCATCCCGTAGTTGTGGTTCGACTTGACTGCACCTGTCCTAGTATTACGAGGGAGTGTACTCCCTCGTAATTTGGGTTACGTCCGTTAACTTCTTGACGAAAGTCTGTGGTTATCCTATTTGAAGGGTGACCAGACTGTCTATAGTCGTTCGTAGAGTCTTCTTCGTAACTTCTGTACGAACTCCTGCAACTTACGCGTGCACTCTCGTAAGAGTCCAACTTATCTGCTAATTGGGTTGGAATTACCATTTTTGGCCATTCGTCTACGAAACGTTCTCGTATCTCACTCGGAACCATTTTCTTAACTTGATCTGTAACAATCAACTTCTTCAAAGCTTCAAAATCTTTTATTTCTAACCCGTTAATCCATTCCTCAAAAAAATTGATAAGTTCAAAAACGACTTCCCTCCAAGTTTTACCGGGGCTGCGCTGGCGTTGTACGAACTTTCTACGGAAACTTTCTGGGCTCAATCTGAATATATATATATATATATATATATATATATATATATATATATATATATATATATATATATATATATATATATATATATATATATACACTAGCTGACCCGGCCACGCGTTGCTGTGGCTAAGGTATGGGTTAAACTATAATGTTTCAATAGAAACGAAAAACTTTATTACCGTTATAGATATCAACTTTATATAAATATGAATGCTGAGCGGTACGTTTAGAAAATACAATTCTGAGAAAAATCACTCTAAATTTTAATATTACACAGGTAAAAGCTCACAAATTACAGTAAAACCTTTTTTTATTACAATACAATTGAAATACAAAATCACAAAAAAATGAATATTGTATAACTTAAAAACCCGAAAAGGTACGATATTTACGAAACAGTTGAATTTTGAACCGCTAACTATGAGGTGTATATTGATGTTACAAAGCAATGTGACGGTAAAAAATGTGTGTATAGAAATAATTTTAATCTTCGCACCATAAAACAGTACATTTTCCCTCCTAAGAATTTGTTTTTTGAATAGTAAATACCAAATAAATCGGCAGTTTGAAGAATGGAACGAAGACCTAAATTTCAAACTTGGGTTTTTTCGTGATTGTATATCTCCTACTGTGGATACACATGTTTGTTCGATTAAAAGAACAAAAACTAACCTAGTTTTTGTTCTTTTATTCGCACAAACATGTGTATCCACAGTAGGAGATATACAATCACGAAAAAAACCAAGTTTGAAATTTAGGTCTTCGTTCCCTTTTTCAAACTGCCGATTCAAATGTATTGTTGAACGATAATTTGCTAATTTATTGCTGCAGATGGATACGCTTAGCAAATACAATTCTGAACTAAATCACTAAAAATTTAAATATTACATATATAAAAGATCACATATTGCAGTGAGCCTTTCTTTGTCTAAATACACCTGACATAAAAATCACTAAACAATATGAATATTTTATAACTCAAAGCTCGAAAATTATGATATTTTTCACTAAAATAATTTTCCTAAAAAATATTTGTGCCTAAACATGAGTGAAAAATATTTTTAAAGCATACAAAATAGCTTATGTTAAGTATCTAAATTGCTTTAATAAATTGAATTAAGTAAAGGAGAAGTAAGCAAATAATACTTTTCCGAATATTGATTTAATAATACTTACATGCACAATTTAAATTAAGAGAATCGGAACGAATATGCCAGAAACCGATTCGACATCCTTGATCGTTACCACTATTGTTTTTTGCTTCCGAAGCAACTGACAACCCAGCAGCAGATTTTATCTTATAGACGCCAAGAATACAGAACAGCTGGTAGCTAAATAGATAATTTGCAATAAAAATATATTGCGGTCCTAAATTGAGGTAAAAACTATCCTATCATTTAAGTTAGACCAAACTGAAACTGCGTGCAAATTTTTTTTTAATCGGTTCAGTAGCTGAGGAGTCCATTGGCCACAAACACAGGGACATGTAATTTATACATACATACATACATATATATATATATATATATATATATATATATATATATATATATATATATATATAATATATATATATATATATATATATATATATATATATATATATATATATATATATATATATATATATATCTTAATATATAAAAATTACGTGTCCCTGTGTTTGTGGCCAATGGACTCTACTACTGAACCGAGCTACTGAACCGATTTTAACCAAATTTTACACGCAGTTTCAGTTTGGTCTAACTTAAATGATAGGATAGTTTTTATCTCAATTTAAGACCGCAATATAGTTTTGATTGCAAATTATGTATTTAGCTACCAGCTTTTCTGTGTTCTTGGCTAAGCCTTTTTACTAAACATTTTTTGACACCTGCATGGCTGAGCGACATAAAGCACACGTTCTGGCAGCTTCTGGAGCGCAATAAACAAGTAATAATCTTTCTTTCTTAATATATAAAAATTACGTGTCCCTGTGTTTGTGGCCAATGGACTCCTCAATTACTGAACCGATTGTAACCAAATTTTGCACGCAGTTTCAGTTTGGTCCAACTTAAATGATAGGATAGTTTATATCTCAATTTAGGACCGCAATGTATTTTTAATTGCAAATTATGTATTTAGCTACCAGCTTTTCTGTGTTCTTGGCTAAACCTTTTTACTAAGCCTTTTTACTAAGCCTTTTTTGACACCTCCATGGCTGAGCGACATAAAGCACACGTTCTGACAGCTTCCGAAGCGCAGTAAACAGGTAATATCTTAATATATAAAAATTACGTGTCCCTGTGTCTGTGGCCAATGGACTCCTCAATTACTGAACCGATTTTAACCAAATTTTGCATGCAGTTTCAGTTTGGTCCAACTTAAATGATAGGATAGTTTATATCTCAATTTAGGACCGCAATGTATTTTTAATTGCAAATTATGTATTTAGCTACCAGCTTTTCTGTGTTCTTGGCTAAACCTTTTTACTAAACCTTTTTACTAAGCCTTTTTTGACACCTCCATGGCTGAGCGACATAAAGCACACGTTCTGACAGCTTCCGCAGCGCAGTAAACAGGTAATATCTTCTTAATATATAAACATTACGTGTCCCTGTGTTTGTGGCCAATGGACTCCTCAATTACTGAACCGATTGTAACAAAATTTTGCACGCAGTTTCAGTTTGGTCCAACTTAAATGATAGGATAGTTTTTATCTCAATTTAGGACCGCAATGTATTTTTGATTGCAAATTATGTATTTAGCTACCAGCTTTTCTGTGTTCTTGGCTAAACCTTTTTACTAAGCCTTTTTACTAACCCTTTTTTGACACCTCCATGGCTGAGCGACGTAAAGCACACGTTCTGACAGCTTCCGAAGCGCAGTAAACAGGTAATATCTTAATATATAAAAATTACGTGTTCCTGTGTTTGTGGCCAATGGACTCCTTAGCTACTGAACCGATTTTAACCAAATTTTACACGTAGTTTCAGTTTGGTCTAACTTAAATGATAGGATAGTTTTTATCTCAATTTAGGACCGCAATATATTTTTGATTGCAAATTATGTATTTAGCTACCAGCTTTTCTGTGTTCTTGGCTAAGCCTTTTTACTAAACATTTTTTGACACCTCCATGGCTGAGCGACATAAAGCACACGTTCTGGCAGCTTCTGGAGCGCAGTAAACAAGTAATAATCTTTCTTTCTTAATATATAAAAATTACGTGTCCCTGTGTTTGTGGCCAATGGACTCCTCAATTACTGAACCGATTGTAACCAAATTTTGCACGCAGTTTCAGTTTGGTCCAACTTAAATGATAGGATAGTTTATATCTCAATTTAGGACCGCAATGTATTTTTAATTGCAAATTATGTATTTAGCTACCAGCTTTTCTGTGTTCTTGGCTAAACCTTTTTACTAAGCCTTTTTACTAAGCCTTTTTTGACACCTCCATGGCTGAGCGACATAAAGCACACGTTCTGACAGCTTCCGAAGCGCAGTAAACAGGTAATATCTTAATATATAAAAATTACGTGTCCCTGTGTCTGTGGCCAATGGACTCCTCAATTACTGAACCGATTTTAACCAAATTTTGCATGCAGTTTCAGTTTGGTCCAACTTAAATGATACGATAGTTTTTATCTTAATTTAGGACCGCAATATATTTTTTATTGCAAATTATGTATTTAGCTACCAGCTTTTCTGTGTTCTTGGCTAAGCCTTTTTACTAAACATTTTTTGACACCTCCATGGCTGAGCGACATAAAGCACACGTTCTGGCAGCTTCTGGAGCGCAGTAAACAAGTGATAATCTTTCTTATAATATATAAAAATTACGTGTCCCTGTGTTTGTGTCCAAGGGACTCCTCAGCTACTGAACCGCTTTTAACTAAATTTTGCACGCAGTTTCAGTTTGGTCCAACTTAAATGATAGGATAGTTTTTATCTTAATTTAGGACCGCAATATATTTTTTATTGCAAATTATCTATTTAGCTACCAGCTTTTCTGTATTCTTGGCTAAAATTGTTTAAACATACCCGGAATGCCACTACATAATCTACGGTTAAAAATTAGTTTACCCGTAGTTCTTCTACGTAATTTAAATCCACCAAGATTATGCAATGGTACGCGTTTAGTTATCAAAAAAATCACCGGGAACATTATTGAGGCAATCATTTTGACTGGCAAGTTTAAAGATGAAGTAGTTCTGTTGCCACGTATCCCAATTACACCGTCAGAATCTTCAATACCCTTCAAAAGGCTACATTTTCCCATTCGTTTAGCTTTCGCCATGTCCATTAATAAGTCCCAAGGACAAACAATGTCAATTTGCGGTTTAGATTTAGAAAATCCATGTTTTTACCCCATGGGCAACTATAGGTCGCTTGCTCCCGTGTGTGAAAACCGTCCAATTTATTTTTGTTTACAAGAGACAGATTAACAAAGAATATTGTGCACCGATTAGTGTTGAGTTAAACTGAAATTAAAAGTGCTTATAATTCAAAAAATAACAAATAATATTGGTTAATTATCTACCCTACCTACATTATTAAAAAACAAAATGTTACATTAAAAAATAAAATGTTACAATAGCAATTAGCAAATTTTTAATTAACTCAATTGTTACAACT
>JAXGGA010004786.1:0-84426 GCA_038373865.1 Uloborus plumipes
CGATAATTTTAGATAATTCAATGTTCATATTGTGCTGGTTATCATCTCGTTTATTCAATGAACTTGATTTGTGTTGAACTGCAAATGCGTCGGTGAAAACATTTTGGGAATTCATTTCAGATTTATTTATGGATGTACTCTGTTTGGTCGTGACTTGCTGTTCGGTATTTCCAGAAACATTTACTTCCCTTTGCCCTAACATCGCATGTTGTGAAAGTAGTCTGTTGCTTTCTGAAAGAGAATATACTGTATCTCCAATGTTTTGAGGAGATTCAAAATTAACATCTTCTCGTTTTCTCAATGAATTCAATTCGCTTTGAGCTGTAAATTCTTTGTTTAAGACATTCAAGGATGTTGATGAGTTCGCTGCGCATTGATTTGTAAATGTTCTCTGAATGGAAGGAAGTCTTTCTATACGAGAATGAGCAGTATCTACAGTGCATTGAGAAGATTCAAATTTGATATTTTGCAGGTCACCATCATCATCTCTCCTTTTACTCAATTGATTTAATTCACTTTGAGCTGTAAATGCTTCGTTGAATATATTCAAGAATGTTGGTGAACTCGTTGCGCTTTCTTTTGCAAACGCTTTCTTAATATACGGAAGTGCTTTTGAAAGAGAACAGGCAGTATCTCCAATGTATTGAAAAGATTCAAAATTTATATTTTTCAGCTCCCTATCATCTTCTCTTTTTTGCATTGAATTCAATACGCATTGAGCTCTAAATGCTTTGCTCGAGATATTCGTGTGAGATGGCGAGTTGGTGGCGCTTACATTTGTAAATGTACTCTTAACGGAATGAAGTCCTTCTGAAACAGAACAAGCAGCATCTCGAACACATTGAGAAGAATCTAAATTCCTACTTTGCTCATCATCATCTTCTTGTTTACTCAATAGATTCAATTCACCGTTTCTAGTACACAGCAGACAATTGGTATCGGAATTCTTGAAATTTTCTTTAGAAACATTGAATGCACCATCACCAGCTGATACTGAATTATCATTTTCCATTCTTGAAGCTTCAATACTCAAATTTTGTTATCCAGTAGAAGGCAGAGAATTGCTAGACTCTTGAATATAGTACATTAAGTTTAAAGCACCTACACTAGATTTAGCACCACTAGTATTATTACTATTTTCAATAGCATTCAGTGTATTTTCAGAATCATAGGATTTATAAATGAGTAGATTCACCTAATCAATGCAGAAAACTATTAAAATATCATTTTTTATAGGATAAAGCATTTATGTAAGCGCATTCATAAATCATTAGAATTTGTAAAAGCTAAAATATTGCACATCGGCATCATATGTTGCCATTAGACAAATTTACAAAACAACTTTTTTCGTGTGAGTGTTTTCCTCTGAGGCTTATCTCTGATTGCTTGCTGTTTGTTTCTGTTTAATGATTAAAGAATCTCACCCTTCTAGGCGTGCTGCGTCAAACTTTATGTGTCAAAATTAGTCTGTGTCGAAAATCAAATTAATTATCATTTTATTTTTTTATTTACAAATTTATTTTTTCAGAATCATTTATTCCCATCCTTAGAAGACAACCTGATGGTAAGACCACAAGATCCATTAGGAAAGACAATGCCCGTTAGCAGGAATCCTGTCCATCTCAAGCATGAGATGATCTACAGCACCAGTCCCAGCATTTCCGCTTCCCACCCGGCTTCTCATATGGACCCCTTAGAAATCATGGAGCCCATATGTTCCCCATCCCTCCCACCAGAGCCATCCAATAGTACCATCTATACTTCCATGAGTACACCTCACCAACAACATCACACTCTACATAGTTTCCACCAGAATTATCGTGGTAGTCTGACCTCTCGAGTTTTGGACAGAATCAGCCCCGATGAATCTTCTGATCTTGAGACGTTCGCTGAGCGGTTCAAGCAGCGAAGGATCAAGTTGGGAGTAACACAGGCTGATGTAGGACGGGCCCTAGTGCACCTTAAATTGCCTGGTGTTGGAACATTGTCACAAAGTACGATTTGCAGGTAAGTTTGATTGGGTTTATTGGAAAAGCATACCCACACTACTGTTGACTAAAATAATTTATGGGCAATTCTGAACCTGGAAGGTAAACGAAACCACTATGTCTGTTTTTCCAAACTTGAATTTTAAGCATCATCTTACTCAATGTTGTGTACTCCAAGTTTATGATGAACAAATTTTCATTTTATAAGCACATAAATGACAATCCAGTGACACAAATCACCAAAAAAAAAGAAAAAAAACTTTACACTCATCTCCTGGCTAACTTGCTTTTGTGACTTTGTGCCCTTTACCTCCCAGATACAGAATTGTTTTATGCATTTTATGTAGAAATCATGTAGCTGAATTTTGATAAGAAATTCTTTATTCCAAATTATTACCAATTTAATTAAGCCTATAAGTTGTCGGCTCATTTTATTTCCATATACTTTTGATAGGTATCAAATATTAGTCGAAGAAAATCAAATTAAATTAAATGCTCACAAAAAATATACGGTGGTTGTTTTCCGTGCACGTTCTTTCACATTTTTAGGCTTTAGACCAAAACAGAAAAAAAAAAGAAAGGTGGGAAAAAAATAAAAATAATTTCCAAGATTAATTGTTTATAACTACATAACCCGCTATTTGATAATTATTTTACGAGTGTTTGACTGGTTATTGGACGATTTTTTAACAACTGAAAAGATATATTGAAATAGAAGTGTTTTTGTTGATATTTTTTGTTTTATTTACCCAGATTTGAATCGTTGACGCTATCTCGAAACAATATGATTGCCCTGAAACCTATTCTACAATCCTGGCTTGAGGCAGCAGAATTGCATGCAAAAAGAAGAGATGACAGCAGCTCACCTCTGTTGCCAACAGCCGACACGAAAAAGCGGAGGCGCACGTCAATAGCAGCCCTTGAAAAGCGCCACCTAGAAGCATACTTCGCAGTTCAGCAAAGACCAAGCAGCGAAAGAATAGCTTCAATTGCTCAAAAGTTGGATCTTAAAAAGAGTGTGGTGAGGGTTTGGTTTTGCAACCAAAGGCAGAAACAGAAGAGGATGAAATATTCAGCGACAGTTCAAATATCTAACTGAAAGTGAAATGCTCAGCATCAGCTCAAATATAAAACTGAACACTTTTTGTAGTGATAAACAGTTTGAATCACAAATCAAAAACCTGTACACAATTTTACCCCCTTGTCTGTGAGAAACTTAGATCTAGACAATTTTGAAATTTAAATGTCATTGAGAAAAATGTTTATAATTGTCAAAAGCAGACAATGGTGGTTTTTGTACTTCATGTTCTTTACATCATTCAAAATAAATAAATAAGCTTGCTAAAGGCATTTTTTGCACCACAAAAGGACATAGACATTTTCTGTGTAGGTTTTTCAAGAAAAAGTATTTAACAGTATAGAACATAGATATTGTGTCTCATCAGCATCAGTGGTGCATTAAAAGGCCTTGAAACCAAGAGAATGTGGCATCAAATAGAGATAGTAGTCCCCCCCCCCCCCCCCCACCTTCTGACCCCTAAGTCATTTAATGATGTAATCTCGTACTGATAAAATCAATTGGCTTTCAATCAAAATATCTGAAGAAAGCATTTTGAATATCCAGCAAATTTTCAAGATTTTTTGTCACATAATGACAGAGATAGAGGGAAGTCAGACAGTACAATGTTGGGCGAGTTTGTTCCGGCAATTATCACCAGAAAAAGCGGGCTTCTGAAACATGTAATATAGCTCCACAGTGCTCAAAAGAAAACTTAGTAGAAAATATTTAATTACAGGTTGTCTCACCCGACATTGCACTACCTGATTTCCCTTTAATCGGATCCGATCGCAATGTAATATTAAAGCTGAAAGATTGCCTGATATGCAAATTGCCATCTAAAGACATTTGCTCCAATCAATCTAGAATTAGAAATTTCTACATTACATGACAAAGGATTATTAAAAATAATGATATTTACATCATTTGAATTAAAAATAAAAACTTGTTAAAACGTTATTTGTTTCAAAACAAAAAAAAAAAAAGATATTACTTCTGGTCCCTAAAATATTTTTTCAGAGACTTAAGTTGATTGCTAGCTAGCTACAAGTCTCACTAAGCAGTTCTATCTACTTTGTCAACTGGGCATCTATACCGAGCAGTTAGAACTGGTTTAAATGAGAAATTATTAAACAAATCTTAACTTTTCCTCTGTGAGAAGAAGTTACATTTTACATTCGTTCTTTGTGTTAAAAATAGATACAACACCTAGAAAGTTAGAAAAGATAATCGTGCTAAACAGTCACATATTTATACCTGAAAAATCTTGCTTCTGTATGTACAGTGCCTGCAGCTTATTAAAATCATTCGCTCTGAGGACATTTGATTCTATGAAATGGTTGATTTTATAAACGGCATTCCCACACACAATAAAAAAAGTTTAAAAGTTCAAGTTAAGTGAAAAAGAATCAAGTTAAGTGAGAAAGTACTATTTTCCACATTTTTCCGCAGGCCTTTAAAACATTTTCATTCAAAACTTACTTTTTTTAAACTTTTACAGTACCTACACAAATAATCCATATTTAAAGCTTAGTTAGGGTAGCCCAACCAGACATTGTCAATACTCCACTAAAGGTTATTCTTTTCTCTTTTTCTTCTTAAGGAAAAGATTCTAGATACATTTTTCATAGTTGAATTAGAAAAAAGTAATTTCTTTCCATACAACTTTAAAAAAGGAAAGCAAAAAAAAAAAAAAAAAATCTATGAAAGAAAACAATTTTGAAAAAATGAAGAGAAAGGAAGTAAACCATAAAGAAATGAAAGCAAAATAGGAGCATTTAGCTAAGAGAATAAAACATAAGTTTTTTATTTTTATTTTTTTAAGTGTCTAAAAACCTCAAACATAAGTTTATTTATTTATTTTTTAATTTTTTAAGTGTCTAAAAACCTCAATGCAGCATAGGTGACACAAAAATCAAACAGGTTCATTGATTAGGAGATTTTGTGCTGGTTCATCAGTTAGATATGTTTGTCTTCTATATTGCTGTACTATTAGATTACTAGTTTATTTATATTGAATGTAGTAAAATAATTGAAAACATTGCAATCTTTTTGAAATGTTTGAATTTTTTACGGAATTCAAAATAAAAAAGGAAACTTTAGATCCAAGTCTAGCTTTTCAAATACTAAGCAGGCACTTCTTCAGTTTTTGTAAATTAAATTTTAGTCACCATTCTTAACAAAAAAAGGGGGGGGGGGGATGTGTACAACATTAACCTGGCAAGATTTTTGCCTGATTTCATCAGATAGTAAATCTATGTGAAAATGTCCGCTCTCCAGCATCAACCAAAGTCATAAACACAATACATACTTTTCTTGTCCAGAAAAAGCTGTGTAAAATAGTCTATTAAATAGTCGCCATTGGTTTACCATTAACTACCAGGTAATTATTTTTGGCTGTAACAATCTAGCATCCAAAAGTTGCCAGAGTCATCTTGTTTAAAAATAGTGTAGTATTTGCAGTCTCCAGTGGCAGCAGTTGAAACTGTATAGGATCAGTAACTGATACAAAACAATTTATGCATGTCTAATAATTGAGTTAGCTATTTTCTAAATCTAACACAGGACTTAAAAAATAAAATTATTCAAGATAATAACCAACCTTAATAATTTATCATAAGCATGTCTAGAGGAAGCCTTCAAGGGTACCTCAATAAAGTCATAGCAATGAATACTAATACGAAATTGGCCAAACTTAAACAATTTCAGGATCATTAATATCAGAGATCATATACTTAAAAAATTCTTTTCAACTCATGAATTTCGATAATGTTCTGTTCCATGGGCAAGCTGTAGCGGTACTCTCATTTCTGAAGCTTTGTGCATGCTTATACAATTTATATTTGTATATTTCAGAAAGCCCATTTTTATAAATATTGCAAATCACTTTTAAATCAAATACAATGTTTATTGACTTAGAAACAACATTTATTTCTCTACAAAAAAAAATTCAATGCACATAATTAAAGCTTAAATGCAGATTCTGTAACAAATGTTACTTAACATGACAATGCACCAATTTTGCGTTATGAAACATGATTCAAAATATAAATATTTCTTATGGAACAAAAATATAATGAGAGAACATAATGAAGATATTAATGACATTATCAATAAATTACCAACTCACCAACCAATTTGAATACAAATTTAGTTTTTAAATATTTCAGTCATGAACTACTTTTAGAACTATTAAAATGTTAAGGGAAAAAAAAAAAGAGAAATATGAAAAGCAAAATTTCTTCTACACACCAATTTCATGAAAAGCAGTGTACCAACTCCTTAGAAAATGGAATGCACAGAACTAAATGAAAACACTACATCTCAGTTAAGGTACAAAGAGTTTATATTTTGGTTCATTATAAATGTGTCGAAAGATTTTGCACAAGAAAATTTTCAACAAAATATAAGGTGGCATACTTTTAATTGGCACAGACAGTCTATTATTAGCAAAAACAATTGCATGTTGGTTATTGGCACAGGTGTACAAGATTCGAAAAAATCGTTTGGTTTTCTTTACATGGAAGTCATATTATTGAACAAATAATTTCATGTAATAACAAAAACCACCATTTGGTTTTTGTAGTGACAATTTGTTTTAGTATTTCAAAGCTCAAAAACATCAGGTAATTTCCTTCTTAACAAGGAAATTTCTCACCTTTTGTCAGTTTACAGTATTCAGAAACTTTCAACCTTTTCTGTAAATAATTTCAAGATTGAACTAAAAATGGTAATATAGCAAAATCTCATTACAGAGAATACCCATATCATGAAATTTTTTTTCAACAAAATAAATGTTCAGCTCTTTACATTGCTTGATTGAGTTCTATCACAAGATTACCATTAATATGAACATAGTTTGTGGCCTTTTCAAGATTGATAAAACAGTATTTATTTGTATTAGAGAGTTTGACTATTTCAAAAACATTTTTAAGTTACAAGAAATCAAAACATATTTTTTAAGAGCTATGCCGGGTTTTAAACAAGTAAAAACAATGTAGAAATTAGGAAAATTTTAAAAGATGTTTTTCCAATCTAAACAATATATACCTAAAAATCAAACCTGCATAATTTAGTTACATTGGATCATCAATATTTAGGCCCATATTCCCATCATACAGGGTCAGAGTAAATTTTGAAATTGAATATATCTAGTGTGACACTATTTGTGTACATTATAATCCCATATACTTTAGTGGTTAGGATCTCCTGCCTATCACCAAGAGACTAGGGTTTGATTCTCAGCAAGGGAAGTAAGTACTTAAACAGTTCTTTTGTGCCACTGGACAAAGTATGGTAAACCTAAGACTTCACATTAAAAAATGAAAGGGGACAGAAAAAAAGTTCTGTATATAACAATAATCAGTAACCAAAATGAGCTGCCATTCATGAGAGATGTCCAAATTTTCAACAAGTTAATGCTTGTTTTCGTAAAGATGTGGCTTTAAAAATTTTCAACATTTTAATTGAAGTGAACTTTTTCAAAGCTTTTCTGTACTGAGAATGTATGACAAATATGAGACATTGAAGGATGATTCTCAGTTAGCAATGAGCATTGTTGAATTATCTGACCCGGTGCAATGCAGGTAAGGACAGGCCTGTCATTTTGAAGCTTTCCAGGAGGGGGGGGGGGGGAGCGGTACTAAATATAAATGACACCAAAAAACAGCTAAAACCACACCAACTTGCATGTTAGTACATTGATTTCCCAAAGTTGGGGGGAAGGGACAATCCACCCCCCTAAATGATGGGACTGAGTAAGGAACTTTATGTAACCAAACAAAAATGACATGTACAATATTCAACAGTTTTCAACACAACAATTAAGGTAAAAATGAGAGTGGTTGTTGATGGGGTCACTATATTGCCTTAAGATACAGCAGTGTAAAAAAAACATTCTTACAAAGAGAAATTGCTAATTTTACACATCAGGACCCTTGAAGACAAAGAGTAAATCCCAAAATATGAGTGTGGTTGTTGATGGGGTCACTATATTGCCTTAAGATACAGCAGTGTAAAAAAAACATTCTTACAAAGAGAAATTGCTAATTTTACACATCAGGACCCTTGAAGACAAAGAGTAAATCCCAAAATACAGGAATTGGGAAGTCAATGTTCAAGTTTTGCTATCTCACCCTTTCTCTTCCAAGGTTCTGATATGACTACTAAAAGGTGTTGTAATCAACAAAGATCAGCTGTGACAACAATTGTTAATAAATAAAACCTAATTTCTTAAACTCTTATTTTAAGAATCGTCCTCAAAAGTTCATTGCAACAGGCTTCATAATCTGTTGTAAGCCGTAACTGAGCATGATCACGAACAAAAAAGAGCCAGAAATGCATGCATAAGTATATAGGAATCATAATAATACATGAGCAATTACAATAACTTAGTGAAAACAAACTTTTTGTCTTTTATGACTAGTAGTTAACAGCATAAAATTTTATTCTAGTAAGACCATGACAAAGATTGTAATGTTAGTTAATTTAGGGTCAACTCGTACATCGACAAGTTTCGTCAAGAGAACTTTACTTAAATTTAGCAAAGAAAAATAAATTAAACTGACAAAGCAAAGATTCTGGACATAGACAACTACTGTTCTAACATTGTCAACACATATTGATAACAGCATGAGGATAAATTATCACAGTTTAAAACCTCATTAGAGAAATTCCACATAGTCGAACCCTTTATTGAGAATGAAGATAAATTCTAAAAATGAATGAAGTATATATGATTAAATAAATTTTACTTCGAGTTAGGGACTTCCAATTTCCATAATTCGTTAATTAACACTAATGACAAAAAGTTCCACATTCAGCAGACAGTTGCAAATGACTTTCACTCACACTGGCATACAACAATACAACTGAAACATTAACGTTAAACTTAATAACACAACAAGACCCTCACAAGAAGTAGCAGCTAAACTACTCTAAAACCTAACCGATACAACATCAACACAATTTAAAAGACGAAAGGTCGAAGATACAAAAATGCACCAAATCCGAGAAGCCCTGATGTGAATACTTAGCAGTGCAACTACAATGTCCTCCGACATCGCTCGCAAGAAGAAGACAACAGAAGAGGATCACAGTGAGCTAAATTAAAAGTCACTTCTTTCTCGCTTTGGCTTTCATTTATTTTGCTAAGTCTCCTTTTCACCCTCTTGATTTCATTTACTTCAGGCTCCTCTTCCGAGCTTGGATCTCCGGCATAAGGAATAATTGCCTCTTCAGCATAGAAATCAAATTGTTTAGAGAGTGGAGCAATGAAGAAAAGGGTGGCTTTTGTGTACAATTCTAGAATTGGGTGAGCACATAAATGATTGGCCTATAAAAGAAAATGAAGGAATAGTAAAAAATTTTTGCAAAACCAAAAATGCTTCAGGCTCAAAAAGTTTTTCCAGAGAAATTAGTATAGCTAAACATGAAAATCACCATAAAAAGTACTCTTGTTTTTAAGATACAAAACCAACATAGGTGATAAAATCTGGCTGACATCCTATTTTCCGGCAGATTCAAGCCTTCTGCTTAGGACAGGCTGTCTTTTAAACTTTGATCTCAGATTGATATAGGCAATCTCACTACATAAAGTGCAAAAATAACTTCTATAAAATCAAAGTTTTTGGGAGATAAATATCGAAAACAAATAGTATAGTTTCCATCAAAGCCTAATCTGCTGGGAATAATAAAGAATTTTGTAAAAACAATGAACGAAGATGGTTTTCCAGCAGCTAAGGGTAAAATTCCACTAATTGAGTGTAGCAAAGATAAAGATGGGAATGTATAAGGGAACTCAAATATGCACCACAGTGATGAGCCTTGCTGTTAATAAAATTTGAAAGAGAAAAGAGAAAGCAGATCAGGAAACTTTTTAAGATCATTACGAAGATGTCATGAGACTAAGAATTATCAATAAAAAAATGCTTTGTTCTGTGGCTGTCATTTGTATAAATCACTTGTTCATAACAGTTTTGATTCAACAAAAAGCGACTAATTCAATAAAGCTGTATTTTATTGCTTATGACCATTTGAGTCATTAATATGGTTGATTCAATTAACCGGCCTCCACTGTATTACCAAAGTAAAAATACATACTAAAATTTAAAAAAAGAAACAATTTGCCAAAAAAAAAAAAAAAGAGGAAACATATTTCATTGTCATACCTTTTTCAACTGAAAAAGAGGCTCCTTGTAACTACCAAACACTTGTTTGCAATTCTTTCGTAAATTTACTTTTTTAACACTATTGCACAAACTTTTAATCACAAGATTTTTCAACTATTCATGCTTGTAGACAGATTATGTGAATAATGAATTACTCACCTTGATGTACCTTCGAAGGACTGGGTAAATTCTATGCAAAGCAAGTGTGAGAGAACATCGAGTACGATTTGGAAATGAAGCAACAACAGCATAATCTACGGCAGGCAAGACAGCGGGGCGAAATCCAGCTTGAACTAGTTTGAGATACAAACTTTCTTGCATATTTTCAGCCAAAACCACTCCTACAGAGGATCCTACTCGGCTTCTCTGCTGCAAATGTAATTAAAGAATGAGTTTTAAGAACAAACAAAATGAACAGGAAAGTTATAAAGCACATTGCGATGAAAGCTTTTCGATGTGATGTTCAAGTAACCAGATTTTCTGCAAATATAGTTATCACTACACTGGCGTGCTGAGCACAAAAGTTGTATCTGCACATTTTAACAAAATTAAGTTATCGCCACCAGGTGGCTCTTTGTGATTTTACCTAAATACAAAATTATGTGATCATTTGAGAATGCAGGGGTAAATAAAGGATATTTGACCAAGGTCCTGTTTTTGGAATTTTGTGAAAAATAGTTCAGAATTTTGTGAAAACTAATTCCTAATTTTGTGAAAAAATAGTTACGGCAAAAAATATTCCCAATCGTTCCGTAAACTCGGATTTCTTTGGAGAGCCAGTTTTGAGTGTGGTATTTTTGTGAAAGGTCTATTTTTGAGTGACTGAATTTTGTGAAGAATTCCTTTTTGAGTTTCTGAATTTTGTGAAGGGTCCTTTTTTGAATGACTGAATTTTATGAAGGGTCCTTTTTTGAATGACTGAATTTTGTGAAGGGTCCTTTTTTGAGTGCCTGAATTTTGTGAAGGGTCCTTTAAAGGACCTTATTTCTCTCTAGATTGACCCCTGGAATGGGAAATATTAAAAAAAAAATTCTGAAAAAGCTTCATCTGAATCAATTACATGGTGGCTCAAAACTTTAAAGAGTAATATCTCAGTTTTAGCTCGACTGCAGATACCACTTTTGCGCTGAGCACGGCAGCATACTGGCGTGCTGAGCGCAAAAGTGGTATCTGCACATTTTGTCAAAATGGCATTATGGTCATCAAGTGCTTCTTTGTCACTTATTTCATCGAAATAGAAGTTTTGAAATCATTTATGAATGGGAAACATGTGTTTTCTTTCAAATCTGAAAAAGTTGACTCTCTAAATCAAAATCACGAAAGTATAAACCACCATTACTCATTTGCAAATACCACTTTTGTGCTTAGCAATGCAGTATACTTTTTCTCAAGAAAAATAAAACCTCTCTGATTGCAATAAATACACAACTTTAAACTTTCATCTTGTTACACGTTTATCTCTTCAAAAAGAACAAAAGAGAAGAAAAGATATAATTATAAAAAAGGTGAGGATTAGTGAATAGATTTTATATGACAAGATAGTAACTATAGTTGAATGTCAGATGAATCTTCTGAATTTAGCATAAAAAAACTTTTATATTATATTTTCAGACCCAAAAGTGAGACCCAATTATAAAAGTCTGACAAGAATCAAACAAGTTACAAATCCTACTCCTTATTTCTACCGAAAAAAAAAGTGTACACAGTTAAAACAATAATAAAATAATAATAAATTAATTTTTAAAAATGCGCACTTTATAGCTAATAACGACTTTTGAGAAACACAAAACAAATAAAATGAAATCATATCCCACAACCTAACCCACAGGTGTACCCACCCCTCAAACTACCAATAGTTTGAATACTGCCAAATTTTCCCCATAAATTAACTTCTATGGTATTAATAGTTTCTGTACATAATAATTAGCTGAAATAAAATCATCAATCAACAATAAATTAGTATTTATTTCGAGTAGTAAACTATACACTGCAGCTCACAGCATACGATTTTTATTTATGGTTTTGATAAAATTCCCTTTGAAAAGGTTAAAATTCAAATTTTTACCCCTTTACAAAGGTGATAGCTAAGTGAAATAACAGGATTGTACTCCAATAACAGAATTCTAAAAAATGTATAAAGTAGTGTGGTTATGGAGACCACCCGTCCACTGTTGCGCCCTACTTTTTTACCTCCCCTGTTATGAGTAGATAAAAATATACAGAATACATAAACGAATGAGTTTCTTGTTGTCAATCAGTAATTATCAAACTCATTGCGTCCCAAAGTGACCACCTTAGGCAGACACGTTATCATTTTCATTTAAATAAGCCAAATACAGGTCAAATAATGAATCTAAAATATACATCATAACATTAATATATAAATATTTACGTAGAAATCTTCATGATAAATCGAAAAAGAATCTAATTCTGGAGCTATTGCTTGAGCATCTGCCAATAAGAGCCTAGATTCTGCATAGTTTTGTGTAAACTTATACACTATTATTAAATCTTTATCGAAGGGTGGTTTCACACATTTTACTTCAACTTTAAAAAAAGCTCCATGATAAAGTAATAATATTACAATTGATATCGACAAAGAAATTAAGATAAAGAATACGATATTCGTAAAGTCGGCGATGCTCTCATAAGCAAGCATTCCTTTTTCTTATGCGAAAAAAATACACAACACCAGTTTTTTGTTTATAATAAAAGACAGAAAGAAAACAAGTTTTTGCCGGTTCCCAGATCCCGCCAGAGATCGTTGCTTACATTTTTCCTCTTAAGGCTAAGCCGCTATTACTTTTATTTGAATGTAAATAAAGAAAAAAAAAAAGCAGAAATATTCAAGACGATCAAGAAAATAAACATGGCTCGTGTGAAAACAAAAAAAAAAATCCAAATAATTTAAAAATAAATTATATTATAATCATTTAACCGTTCGACGAGTCACGTGATTGCACCATAGCAACAGCATTAGGCAGGGATTCAAGTGAAACAGGCCATCGCAAATTACAATCGCTACTGGAAATGAATTACATTAGAACGTTTCTTGATAAAAACATCGTGACGTCAGCGTGACGTTTGCCTATGAAAAACGAGCTAGATAAAACGTCACAGCCTACTTGGCGAATAAGAGGAGATCGCTGAGTGCTTGTGAGCTCTTATTGGCTCCACCCGTAGTGACGTCATGCCAAGTTAAGTTGATGATAATGTAATTCACTTCCAGTAGCGATTGCAATTCGAAGCGATCGCAGTGCTGTTTCATTTGAATCCCTGCCTTAGAAAACGCTTCAATGACGTATCATAGCAACAGAAAAGGTCCCTCGTCTGCAAAATTTCAGATAAGACAAGTTTTTTCACAGTAAAGAAATGTTTTCCACTTTAAAGAAAATTGATGACATTTGCTGTCTCAAAGAAAATACAATTGGTATTTGAACCAAAAAAGTAGAAAATTTGATCAGAATTTTTAAACAATAAATGGGTTCACAATATTTTATAGAGCGTTTTATGAACAGAAAAGGGGCAAAATACAATTTGTGTCGCTCCCTTTGAAACTCTATTTTAAGGGTTCGAAAATTAAACAGAACTACTATAAAAGCTTTTGTACTTTAATCTTAAGTTTTTTTTTTTTTAATACATGTCTAAAAAAGTAGTCTTTTAGCTATTTGACTGCTGATAAAAAACGAAGAAAAAAGAAGAGTGTATCAGGGTTTATTTCTTCCTATTTATTAATATTTTGTCTCAAACATGCTGCTACTAATTGCGGAGATTTAAAGAGATGAGGAGAGGCTTTAAAAAATGAAAAAATGCTTCCGATTCTTTCAAATATATACATATCTTACAATGTGCTGCCATCTATTGGCATAAATCAAGCTATTTCTAATATTAGTAACACAATATGAATAGTAATACATTTTGTCACAAGATGGCGACACAACAAACAGAGAAGCCTTCTGCTCGATTCGTGACTAAATGATTTTATTGAAAGTGTATCAATCAGATAAAAAAACAATCAAAACGGAAGAAATAAAAAACTGAAGCAAAATACATCTGCATATGTAACTGACCTGAGTGTTATTCTGCTCAATATCTATTTCTATAATTAAAGATTAAATACCGGTAATAAAATTAATTGAATAAAAATTTGGAAAATAGTTGTAGCTTTGCATTTTTTTATGAACTATACAATATAGCCACATATATCCTATCCAAAAACAAAAGCTACTGAGCCATTTTTCCTAGAAGTTGATACACATTGCAATTTAATAGTTTTATGCATGAAAAATGTCCCACACCTATACCATATAACTGCTATGAGTGGTTTCCAACTTGAGCACCTTCCTAGGAACGAAAAAAAAAAAAAATAAATAAATGTGTGTGGGGGAAGGCGGAGGGCATCAAACAGTAGTTTCTATAGTTTTTGGACCAGAAAAAAGTCCAATCGGTGTTGGGAAAATAACAATAAGCTAATCATTATCGTTGTGACACTTCGGTTTAAGCATCCGCAAAAGAGCACAGAAATATTTTCAATAACGTTACATTTTGTGAAAAAGTGAGCGAACAAACGACATTAGTTTATATTAGAAAAAAATGAATCAATAAAATAAAATAAACGTAATGAATTTCAGAGAAGTTTTGAGGTGTGTCTATTAAATTCCAGAACTGTGCCTTGCTGTTAATGAATGGAACTATGTAGGAACGTATATAGGAATGTGAAAATGTGTAGGAACTCTGAAAAGGCATCATTTCAGAACATAGAGATCATAAAAGAAAACGTAATAGCTCAACTTTGAAGCATATTTTCAGAGCACTACGAAACATATTTCCAGAATTAGTACCACCGTGAACAAAAGTGTGCGAATGCCGGATACTATTAGACTTTTTTTTTTTTTTTTGTTCGTTCCGTTATATTAGCATCTGTCCTTGAATTTAATAGACACGGCTTGTGATCATTATTATAGGTTTTTGTCTTTGGAAACTATTAAAAAGGTTGCTTCACTCAAACTAACAGGGCAGGTTCCTATCCCGGTTAAACCACGAGTTGTGGTAGGTACGGGAGACCCTGAAGTGTGTGAAATAAAGTGAAAATAACAGGGCAGAGCATTTACTATTAGGGGGTCGGAAAGTAATGTTTATTTTCAGCAAACCAGCTGTTAAAAATTTTTGTTTTAAATCAACGATGTAATTATCCTTGTTATCAAGGGCCTTCTGCCATCCAGTAGTAAGTTTTAAATCCTAAATCTATTTTTTTTTACAATTATTTTTGGAGACAACTATCTTGAAATGACATCTTGGGTACAAGCTAACTTTAAAGGGAAATCCGACTGCTTCACTCATCATACTCACCTGATATTGCACTATCTGATTTCCCTTCGTTGCGATCTATATATGGAAGAAAAAAAATCTTGAAAATTTGGCTTGTACCCAAGATGCCATTTCAAGATTTTTTGCTCCAAATTTTTTTTATTTTTTTTTGCTATCCGGGATTTTAAAGTTACTATTAGATGGTGAAAGGCCCTTGATAACGAGGAAAATTACATTTTTCATTTAAAATAAACACTTTTAACAATTGATTTGTTTGGAAAAAAAAAAAAAAACGAAATTATTACTGGTCCCCTAATGGGTCATTCCATGTCAAGTGATCCAACGTTTTTTACCTTACATTTTTGTATTTCTTTCAAATTTGGCTCATCAGTTGTACCCCTTGAGGTAATCAAAAGTATCAGTTTTTGGATTTTTATCTCTATTATTTTTTGATTTATAAGACTTTGAACTTTGGAAAAACCCACGTTTTTCCATGGATAAGGGACCATAACTCGGCACCAAATATAGATAGAACAATTTGGTAAATGGCATTTTAAAGTACGTTAGTTGCCTCTTAATCTGATATGCAACATGACTAATTTGATAACAAAATTTCTTTTTCAAAAAATGGAATTTAAATTTCAAATTTAAATTTCTCAAAAAACATATAATGAATTTTTTGCAAAAAATTCTCAAAAATTCTTGTGTATTTTATCTATGTGTGTACAAATATTTAGATTGGGATCTCAATAGGATCATATTTTTTTGAATTTTTGAATAAAACTGTATAGGAAAAAAAATGATATTTTTTAGATTCTATTTATTTAAATATTAAGTTCTCTTGCTTGTGATGGTCTAAAAAGTAGTAAACAAACATGAATATGTTTAAAGTGAGCTGGCATGAGCTTATAGATTTGTCAGGTTCACCCCCTCCCCCCTTCATAACCCGCACAACCACTTTTTTAATTCAAAACTGTTCAAAATGTTTTAAAAAAAAAACTCTTTGATACAAGATGAATAGTAAACTTATTTAAAGTTGGTAAATGGGTTTCCTTATAACTAGACGAAGTATCACCCTCCTCCACCCAAATATACCATTAACGCTGTACTATTATGACGTCTAACCTGGGGATTGAATTGACTATTATTTTTACTCTAGGTAAGTGAGCTAGCATTAACTTGTAGATTGGTCAGCTCCCCCTCCCTTCCTTCCTGATCCAACCATTTTTCCCCCCAAACTGTTTAAAATGCTAAAAAAAAGCTTCTTTGATACAAAATGAACAGTAAACTTATTTAAAGTTGGTAAATGGGCTACCTTATAACAAGGCAAAGTACAACCCTTCCCCCACCCAAATATATCATTAATGCTATACTAATATGACGTCTCACCTGGGGATTGATTTGAGGATTATTTTCCCCCTAGGTATATATTGTTTTTCAGACGAAGTGTATATTTTTCAATCCGACCTTCACAAAGTGTACTTCCATTCAATATCTGAATTTAAACTTATGATTCATTTCATCCCCTCCCCCAGCACCAATCTTCAATTTTGAAGAGAGGAAATAAATGGGTCGCCCCAAGATCATAGCAAACAGCAAAATAGCACTGTTTCTCCTTGTTCTCATAATGTTTTCCCATTATTTTCACACAAAACTGAAAAGAAATCAAAGTGTCACGTTATATGTCAGTCCCCATCACTGCCTTTCCTTTTTCTTATTGGACAAAGCTCATGAGCTAATAGGAAAGTAACAAACAGAACAAACTGAAACACTACCAGACATCAGTAGAGACTAAGGCTTTGAAATGGGGTTAGGCGGGATGATAAAAAAAATAAAAGTTTGGAGCGGGAAGGTAGGGTAAGGGGGGGGAGCAATCTGTAAAGAAGTTAAACAACATGAGAGGGTTATGATCAAAAAAGCAGTGTTTGTTTAATATATGTATATAGATATGTCTTGCTGCATTACTTTCCTTTACAACAAAATGAAAAATAACACAAACAATTAAAAAAATTAAATAACAGCTGCACACTAGATAATGTGGAAAGACAGTTATGGGGACATAGACATATGATCTGATATTTTGATTTATTTTCAGTGTGCGAAAAGAATAGAAAAAACGATGAGAAGAAGAAGAAACAGGGCTATTTTGCGGTTTGCTATGATCTTGGGGCGACCCATTTATTTCCTCCCTTCAAAATTGAAGATTGGTGCTGGGGTAGAAGATGAAATGAATCATAAAGTTAAATTTCAGATATTATTGAATGGAAGTACACTTTGAAGTTTGGATCGAAAAAGAAACACTACGTCTGAAAAACAATATATATACGTAGGGTGAAAATAATCCTCAACTCAATCCCCAGGTTAGACGTCATATTAGTATAGTGTGAATGGTATATTTGGGTGGGGAGGGGGATACTTCGTCTAGTTATAAGGAAACCCATTTACCCACTTTAAATAAGTTTACTATTCATTTTGTATCAAAGAGTTTTTGTTTTTTTTTTTTAAACATTTTGAACAGCTTTGAATAAAAAAAGAGTGGTTGTGCAAGAGAACTTAATATTCAGATAAATAGAATCTAAAAACTATCATTTTTTTCCTATACAGTTTTATTCAAAAATTAAAAAAAATATGATCCCATTGAGATCCCAATCTAAAAATTTGTACAAACATAGATAAAATACACAAGAATTTTCGAGAATTTTTTGAAAAAATTCATTATATGTTTTTTGAGAAATTTAAATTTTAAATTTAAATTTCATTTTTTGAAAAAGAAATTTTTTATCAAATTAGTCATGTTGCATATCAAATTAGGCGGCAACTAACGTACTTTAAAATGACATTTACCAAATCGTTCTATCTATATTTGGTACCGAGTTATGGTCCCTTTTATGTTCCCTTATCCATGGAAAAACGAGGGTTTTTCCAAAGTTCAAAGTCTCATAAATGAAAAAATAATAGAGATAACAATCCAAAAATTGAGACTTTTGATTACCTCAAGGGGTACAATTAATGAGCCAAATGCGAAAGAAATACAAAAATGTAAGGTAAAAATTTTCTTAGATTTTGGATCACTTGACGTGGAATGACCCTAATATAAAAGCTTTAAATAACATAAACTTTAAATAACATCCTGCATCTAATATTCTGATGCAGGTTAAACTAAATTTAATAACAGAGTCAATCAAAGAGTTAAACCGAAATATTTCCGTAAAAGATTAGTACCCTCTTTGCATTTTATTTGTCCAAAATATTAGGGCAGCAAAAGTAATACTTTTCGCAGCAGCATTTTAACTGTTACTAATGACTCCGTCTTTTATTCTTCAAATTTTCATTGTTTCCCTACTCACTTTTGATTTATTTAATCTAGCACTTAATTCATTCGCTAGTCCAAGACTCATTTATAAATGCTCCGTTACAAATCATTTCCATCCCATTTTCATCAACCACCTGTGGGTTTTGCTTGCCAATTTAACCAATACGCCAAGATTTACGGGTCCCAGCTTGAGCAACGTCAGATCATCAAGATTAAAATATTACCCAGGCTGTGGAAAAGTCATCAAAATTCTCTTATTTCACCCCCGATTGTTATCGCGCCAGACAGAGCTGATTTAAGCGACATCTGTCGGTAACATGAGAAACGAAAAGCCGGCGTTAATCTCTAGCTGCCGAAAAGTGAGAGCGCTAAAAGGAACTTCAATCGCGATCGACCCAGGGAATGGCCGAATTCCTAGATGCGTAACCATGGAAACGGCTTCTCCTCTCGCCGGATGCGGATTCATTAAGCGCGGCAGTTAAGCTCCACGGAATAGAAGTTTAGCTGTAAAGATGCTATATTACTCTGCCAAGTTTTCTTCCATTTCTGCATGACGTTTTGGCAACATTCAATACCCTGCCTTTTGATGGTTTCATAGAATCACAATCATGCCTGTCATTTAAAAGTTTACGGGAGGCGGGGTAAACTCCATCCCTTTTATGTGGAAAAAAATAATAATAAATGCATTATGTTTCTATAGAGACTTGTTACTACTATAATAGATGAAATCTAGTTATTTTAATAACTATAGGGTAGTGGCGAGATTAACCTGCCGACGCCCTAAAAGTCTAAATGACGAACTTAGTAACTAACATAGAGAAGATGTTTTGACAACAATTTTATATTCGTTGGGTAGTTCATCCTGAGGTGTGGCAATACTCAAAAGTTCACATTAAAAATAATAATATAATAATAATTCTTTTGACTGCTCAATAAGGCACTAAGTCACCAATCTTTGCAAAAAAACCAGAATGAACAACATGAGAAATAAATTCGTTTCCAGCATCAAATCTCAGGTATTATAGTCCTTTACGCTTTATTTGCTATATCAAATCACTTTAGCATAGATAAAATAAAAATTACGTAGAATAAAATACTTTATCAAATTTATTTACATTTCAATTAGTAACTTCAAAGAGTAATAGAGCAATTAATTTCTTTTATAAAGAGTTTGTGTGTGTGATTCGAGCATTCGTGAAGCGATATCCTGCAAAAATAGCTGTCAAATAATAATAAGAATCAAATAACTTTTAAGCGAAGATTTTCAATTTATGCTTAATGAGCCACTTTCACAACTCCATTGCTTGAAAATACATTTCCCAAGAGTTAAGTTAGCTCATTACTTTAAAATAAATTGGATTTTTCCGTAACCGATCAGAAAGACATGAATAAGTTAAAGAAAAGTAATAAATACGACTGGATTCGGTAAAAATAAATTAACCATGAATAAAAACAAAGAAATTCACTAAAAGTTAATGAACGATTAAGTCAAAAAAATAATTCAACCAAAATAAATGATTTACGAGATATAAATCAAATTCCTAAGAACTAAATGTTCATGATTTAACAAGAAGTTCTGTCAGGAACTAAACGAGCCTACTTTCCCGTGCATCGACATCGACATTCTAGCATCTGATCATTATTCTCTTGATTATCTGCGACTGAGAATTATGTCAAACATACCTTTTTAGCACTTAAAGCTGATTTCTAAACGAAGAATATACCCCTCTCATCAGATGAAAGAGACACGTAAAAAGTAAATAAATGAATAAATAAAGTTTTGTCGCACCTTCTAAAGAATAACTGTTACAGTTCTTCCGTGGATCCCTATCAAAGAAAGAAAAAAAAAAAAACTCGTCCGTTAATAAAATGTCTCGAAGTTCATTTTTTATCCGTTGCCAGTTGTTAAATATAAATAAAGAAAATATAAAAATGTTAAACATAAAAATGCTCTCGTGAATGAAAAATTTTTGTTACAAAAAAAATCGTCTGCCAAAAAAAAAGAATAATAATAAATAAAATAAAACAAGTGAATAAATAAACAAAAAATAGTCTGCACAGTCAGTCATTTTTTTCTGAGCCTGCATTTCCGCCATGTTTGCGGAGTCGGAATCAGAGTCCTCACAGAAGATTATTCAGAAAAGTACTTTACATTCATTATTTATCAAAACCATTTTCTAACAAAGTTATTTTGAAGGAAATCCGCTCTAAGCTCAGGATCAACATTCAACTTAAATTTCCCCGTAGGCTCTAATGTTAAGTTTTTTTCTGAACGGTTCAACTTGAACACAAAATGGTTCAAATCAAACAGCAAAATATGGGAATGAGCCTTACCACGATCTTTCGAACAAAAAAAGGTTTATTCAATTCAGACGGTTCACTTAAAAGTTATTAGGTGGGGAAAGGTTGCTTGAACGGTTCAATGTTGAACGAAAAAATGTTCAAATTGAAAATTTAAATACGGTAATGAAGTATTCTTGCCGAGATCCTTCGAACAAAAAAAAAGTTCGTTTAAATCGGACTGTTCATTCCAAAGTTATTAGGGGTGACAGTTTATCTGAACGATTCAATGTTGAATGAAAAATTGCTCAAATCGAAAATGTAAATACGGGATTGAAGTATTCTTGATAAGATCTTTCCAACAAAAAAAAGTTTGTTCAAATCGGACTGTTCACTAAAAAGTTAGTATCGCGGGACAGGTTAGTTGAACGGTTCAAAGTTGAACCAAAAATTGTTCAAATCGAAAAATCAAATATGGGAATGAGCTGTACTCGGCGAGATCTTTCCAACAAAAAAAAAGTTTGTTCAAATCGGAATGTTCATTCAAAAGTTGTTGGGGGGGGGGGACAGACAGACCGACCGACTGACACCCAAATTCCCCATCTAAATACCCAACTCTCCAATTTTTAATTTTTCAATATTAATTTTTCCTTTTTGTTTCTTTTTGACCTTTTTTTTTTTGTACTTAGCGATATTTTTCGCACTTGGCGATATTTTTTGGATCCATTAAGCCACTTTTAATACTCTTTTCGTCTTTCTTTTATTTATATCGGGAAAGTAGGCTAAAAAGAAGAAAAGGAATGAATTATGAATAAAAAATTAAATTTTGAAATAACAGATTATACTTGAGGTGAAGAACGAAAGCGTAAAACTTAAATGAATCACGATTTTTTCAAAGCAATCAAAAACTCGCTAATTATTCTCATTTTCCTGCAGTTGAATTTTCTTTAATTCTTGACAATATGCCTGAAGATCACCACCTTCTACTCGCCCCTTCAGGTGATGGACCATTCCTCTGGTCCTAAACCTCTTTTCATACAGGGCGGTGGCGTTCAAGATCTACACACACACATGCTCCTATCGCATTTCTTTTTTGCAAAACTGTAATTTGAATTCAAGATGTCAAAATTGTAAAGAAAAGTTTGTTTGTTTTCAATTAATCGATTTTTTTTCAAATAAATCATGCACAGAAATTAAGGACGTAGGCGGCTCGTACAGGGGTGCAAGGGGGGCGACAACCCCCTCACTTTCAAAAGGAAAGGGGCCTTGCCCCTCACTTATCAGAATAAAAAACTAATGATCGATTGAAATTCTTTTTTACTCAGTATAATGATTTATTTCACGAAAGTAAAAACTGCTAATTCCAAAAATGGACTTTTTTCAGGCTATTTCATAAGAATAGAACTTAGAATCGGAAGGCGGATATGTCTACGGTGGCCATTTGTCTTAACTTTTGCAGCCATATGTGGCATTTCTTAAATAAGTGTTAAAGTCCGTCAGTGTTAAAATCCAAATAATGTAGCAAAATTGAAAAAAAAAAAAGCCTTCAGAGGTGCTGCTTCTTACCCCCCACCCCCCTCGCATACGTTTCTTTTGACCCCCCCCCCCCCCCCCCACACACACACACGTTTTTTTTTTTTGATGCACCAGCTGCCTATGATTGAGGACTTCTATGAAAAAAAGTAATCATAAATAAACAAATAAACAAATTATGTAAAAAGAAATTGAATCATGAATTAAAGTAAATGATTGCTGTAAATAAACATTATCTGAATAAAAATAAATTAGTTTTATAAAGTAAGTGACTCATGAATAAAGATAAAGAAACTCTGTAAAAGTTTTTTTTTAACCAGCATACTATCAGCGTAAGAAAAACATTTCAGCACTACACTATCCGCACTAGGGTGGAGTGAAAAAAATGAATTTTTGATTTTCGTAAACGGGTACCTTTCATTTACTGTGAATGAGGCTAAGTATCAATTCTGTAAAATATTTCACTTTTGCGACGTCATCTTTAGTCTGCGCATTTGGCTTAAAGTTTGGAAATTTTTGATTTTTTTTAGATTTTTCAAATTTTTTTTTTAAATATCTAAAATGAAAAAACTAGTCACGGGTGGTTATTAAATGGAAGAGAAAGGTTTGAAATATACAGATAATTTTTCAAAATCATTTTAGGTTATGATTTCAGTCTGCGCATTACGCTCAAAGTACATCAAATTTCCCAACATTTCTGATATTTTCAACATATTTTAACTCAGTATTTCCTCTCAATATTCACTTGAAGTGTCTTCAAAACCTTTTTTTATTCATTTTGTTATTACTTTGAACTGTGGAACTTTTCGCTAGCTCATGTGGAACTACCCAGGACTCACCACGAGTAGGTGACCACACTTCGAGTCCTACACGTGACCCCTTCCTTCCTCCAACCAATGCAAGCACGTATTTAAATTTCTTAGATACGTCTTTAACAGTTAAATTGTTTCTTTTTGTCGTAGATCGGATATTCTAGTCAGATATCCTCGTTTTTACTAAAAATTGTCTCTTCCTGTGATCACATATCAATTTTGAAAAGCTTGTGACTTATTTGACAGCTCTTTTAACTGATTGAGTCTGTGATGGGAGCCTAAAAAGAGCGCAATCAGAAATCATATTTAAATTCTCAACTTCCAGTAATCTTTGTAAATATTGTGTTGTTAAATTACGTGCAAAAGGTGGCTTTGTAATTTTCACATCATACCAAGGAATCATATCGATGTATTCTGATTTTTGATTTATGTATGGGATGTATGAAAATAGATTATCTATTTTTGGGATCTGAAACGTTCTCACTTGTTTGCTTGTTTGTTTTCTATATTGAGCGTTGATAATACGATTTAGAACAAGTTTCTTTATATGCTCTCTCTTATGAAGAAACATCGATAATAGTATGTTTCTAGGATGCAAAGTATACATTGTTTTGAATGGATGTGAATTCAATTTTTTAATTTTTCCCTTAGAGATGAGTGTAACTCTTTATAATCACACACAAATTCATAGGTAAGTTAGTAACCTCTGCACATCATCCTAAAAGAGCAAGGACGCTTTTACCGCAAAGTTACGAACTTTTTAAAAAATTATAGTTTAAAGATTATGTTTGCTGTAGTCAACCATTTGGCTTGGGAAAGCTTTCTTGGACATATGTTTCACAATTTTTTGGATATTTTCAGAGTCAAAACAACCTTGCACATCTCATGTAGTTACCGTTGCTCAGAGCTTAAATCATTTTTATTGTCACCATCGAAATTCTATAGGTTCATATGAACTGATTTGAAAGTATAACATGTTGTTTAGCTTCGTCCAACAAGCCCAACAAATCACTTCGGTCCACTGGTAGGTCCATCTATTTTTTGCAAAAAATGCCGCAAATTAAGTTTATTTAAATGTAATTGGCCTGTATCCCATTGCAGAAGTCTACCAAGTTTTCTTCCTGTTTCCGCATTACACCTATGTATTTTCCTGTCTTTGTAGTGAATCCATCAAAATCAATGCAAACAATTTTCAACGTGAAGAAACAATTTACTGTTCCTAACTTGTCTAAAGAATGTCAATGTGTGCTCTCATTGGTTGGAAGCAAATGGAGCGCGGGTGGCACTCGAAGTGCAGCCACCTCCTCGTGGTGAGTCCTAGGAAATTTCAATGAGCAACCGAAGAGTTGAGCAGTTCAAAAAAACAACAAAATGATTAAGAAAATGTTTTGAAGGCACTTTAAGTATATATTGAGAGGAAATATTAAATTATAAAATATCTGCTCAATATTGAAAATATCGGAAATTTCGGAAAATTTGATGAATTTGGAGCCTAATGCGCTGACTTAAATCATAATCTAAAATGGTTTTAAAAAATTCCTTGTATATTTCAAACCTTTCTCTTCCCTTTAATAGCCACCTGCCACTAACTTTATCATTTGCAATATTTTTTTAAAAAATTTAAAAAATCTAAAAAAAATCAAAAATTTCAAAACTTTGGGCCAAATGCCCAGACTAAAGATGACGTCGCAAAAGTGAAATATTTTACAGAATTGATACTTAGCCTCATTCACAGTAAATGAAAGGTACCCGTTTACGAAAATCAAAAATTCATTTTTTTCGCTCCACCCTAATCCGCACGTCAGTACGCTGTTATTATAGTTTTTTTTAAAAAAAAAAGAAAAATCTAAACGAGAACTTCGTTGCAATCCACGAAGCACATTTTTCTCTTCAACTTGTCATGAATGCTAAGAATTCTGATAATAATTCAGTTTCATCAAAAAAGTCAATAAATACCGTTAAAGAATAAAAAGGCGGAAAAGTACGAAATTTGTTGATATTTAACGTCTGCTTTTACGAAAGCGGATATTTTTTTATTCTTTTGAATTGTTTTAATGTTTATCCTTTCTATCAGAGTTTGCGGTAGTTTGAAGCAAAAATATTAATAATTTATAACTGAAAACTTGGCCTCGGTAAAATTCATTCTTCACACAGAAAACGAACAAAGCGAAAAGTTTTGATGGACGAGTAAGAGAGAAAAAGAAACCCACAGACTCACACCTCAGATGCTATTTTAAGATATTTGAGAAAAATCATGATCAAAGAAAAATGTATGAAGAATTTACAAAAGTCTCTTTATTATTATTTCTTTAAATTTATTTTTTCACCTCATTGAAAATACATACTTTATTTTTGACGAAAGCAGTCGCGAATTGTTAGGGTCGCGATTGAGCTCAAAGATATACGACGTAGTTTATTATTAGTATATATTTAAGACCTCATTTGGAGTATGCTGTTCAGTTTTGGTCTCCTTATCTGAAGAAAGACATTAATTTATTGGAAAGGGTACAAAGGAGGGCTACAAGGTTAGTGAATGGACTTTCTAATTTAGACTATGATTCCAGACTTAGAATGCTTAATATGTATAGTCTTGAGCAACGGAGAACCAGAGGGGACATGATTCAGTTATTTAAATTTATTAAAATGAATGATGTTGCAGGGTTGGATTTTTGCAAGGAAAGCAGGACAAGGGGTCATTGTTTTAAGCTGTTTAAACCTCAGGCGAACCTGGAAATTCGAAAAAATTACTATTTTAGCAGGGTAGTGGGAACTTGGAACAGCTTACCGGAAGAGGCGGTAAAGAGCAATGGAGTAGATGGCTTTAAGAGGGCCATTGATCTTCATTGGGGTCTTTAATTTGACTAGGACCAGCCAAGTTGGGCCCTGAGCCTGCTGCTGGTCGCCACATTTGTATTTGTATTTGTATTTGTATTATTTGATAGATTTACTGAAGAAAAAAGTTGTGCTGTTGCTTTAATTTAATTTTTCATGGCGCTTATTCATTTAGCTACGAAAATGATTAGTTGCATCGAAAGTACTTAAACATTCAATGTTAATTTCTCATCAACGACAAGTTGCAAAAAAAAAAAAAAAAAATGTTCTCCTTTTGCTATGATTTTGCACCAACAGCAGCAATTTACGCATTTTACGTCATAGCACAATCAACGAATCGTGGTCCTTTGAGTGAAAACATTTTTAATGAGGTTATAAATGAAAGCTAATGAATAAGTGAGAGAGCTTGTTTGTTAAACTGTATGAAGCCACGGCTTGGAAAAATAAAAGAGCGACAGAGGGAAACAAATAATAATAATAACAAATAATTAAATAAATAAAGAAAAAAATTTTGAGTTACTGAAAATTTTTAAGGCTATGTGTCTTTAAAAAATTTTAGTTCACTGGTACTGATAAGTTCTAAAGGTTTTTTAGTTGCTCTAGCCTTTTCTTAAGTAATGTAACAAATATCGCAAACTTTCTGGCTGATACGTTAGCCGGACTGTTTTTAACAATTTACGAAAAACTGTCCCTAGCTTAGAAACGGGTTGAGTTACTATAAAGTGGTCGCATTGTAAAATTAAGTATAAATAACGAAGCTTTAATGTTGTTTGATTTAGTAAGAGGATCGTTTTGTATTCTATTGTCATTTAAAGGCTTCTTTTATTCAATTTGATGCGTTATTTTAAATTTTAATGTAACTATCAAGGGTTTTTAACGTCCTACTTTTTTTCTTTTTTTTTTGGCGGAGTTTTTTTCTTTTCTTTTTAAATTTAATCGAGCTCTTGGAAATGTTGCAGCATCAAGATGTTTAGGAAACCGCCTATATTACATCACCATAATTTTGCTTTAAAAATGTTGTTTCTTAGAAATAAAAAAAAGGAAATAAATAAATTAATAAATGAAAGTCCGTTTCTTCTTGATCAACACATACCTATTTCGAAAATGTTAAACGTATGCATCGTAATTATTTTTAATCAAATAAAGATGTTATTAAAGCCAGAAGCAAAATCGCGAAAGAATATTGATTACCCACGCAAAAATTCTTTCTCGAAAAATATCGAGTCTGTTAAAGCGACTGCAGTAATAAAAACTTAAATACGCAATGCGCTCTTCTATTAAATATTCAAATGAGACCTTCTGCTTTGTTCTTGGAAAGCCCACGCGTCGAAAAATACGATTTTACTGTTAAGTAGTTAAAAGAACACATTAGCGCGAGAGAAAGGGTGACGGTGATAACTGCTCTGCTAGTACTTTCCGTTTTATGAAGAAGTCGCGATGATTTGATGATTTTTTAAATTTAGCAACATGGATTTTTTATTGAGAAGATAGATTGATGCAATAGTGGAAACATTTTCTTTGGTGATTTTTAATTGTGCTGTATAATTGTAAGCCAGAAATATTTGCCCCTTTCTCTAATTTATTTATTTAGTAGCTTATTACTCGGTGTTGCATTATGTTTAACCAAGGCTTCACTAGATAGCGTTTTATACAGGCTGTATCATTGCTCAAAACATCAATGGTGAAGATTTGCAAGCTAGAAAGCGCTGAACAAGGACCACCCAAATGTTTGTTTACATTTATTAGTATATTGTTTCTGCTGTAAAAAGCAATGTTTATCCTATCGTTAAGGCTTAAAAAATATTGATATAGTTAGCTGAAGTAGAGTACAGAGTGAATTGATGCCGAAGGCCTTATTAGTACTGCTTTTTAAGGGAAATAAATTCCCTTTTCAGGTAAAGATATACAACCAAACGTTTTATATGACCAACTGTATAATGGCGAACTGTGGACTGAATTTTAAAAAGTTCTATGGCAACTCGTTGGTAGTATTGGCTTGCTTAGCGAATAGATTCGCCATTTATCGCTCTGCGGTGCCAGTGTCGTTTCATAGTTAATTAATAATTAGAATCAATAAAATGAAAAATAATTCACTAACTAAGTAAAATAAGCCGCTAAAATGCAGAATGAACCAACAAATAAAACAAGCTTTTCAATGACGTTAAAATACACTAAAATAGAATTGAATGCCAAATTGTAAAATTGTCGCCAACAAATTAACTTTTAATTTTGTCTTTTATTTATCTGATTTGCATATAATGTTAGTTACCATAAAATTCGATAGATGTCGCTGGACAATGACCACCGTTTTCAACCCAAATATTTTCATCAAATGAAAGCCTGTATAAAACGCTATCTAGTGAAGCCTTGGTTTAACTTGTTTCATGCTAAAATGAAATAGGTGAGCCTTAAATTGATAATTCATTGTTAATCGTAATCTTTGTTGGAAAATATTCATATTTAAATTTATCAATTTGTATGCTTAAATGCTCATCTCTATAAACTCAAAATTGAAAGAAAATAGCTATTTTGAGACAAAAAATTTGAATCTTGAGCTGTTTGAATTTTTTAAAAATTTTAAAACCCTGCCTGTGAATTCTGGTGCATCAAGGAACCTCTGGGACCAGTTTGATGAAAATCCGACGAAAACTGTAGATTTGTATAAGGAACAAACATACAAACAAACAAACAAATGTATATACGTACATCCATTTATATAAATATGTATAGATTTCAGTAATAAACTGGTATATGTGTCTCACTATTTTTAAGCAGAATGACTTAAAATACGTTATTCCATTTTCTTTTTTTTTCTATTTTTGAGCACTCACGATTGCTAATTGTTCTCACTCTACCGTTGTTGGCGTTAGCTCCTTTTTCAGAGTAAAAGAACGGATATAAATATCGTGAGAAAGCTCGTGAAAGAATGCATAAAAAGGGATCTGATGTAAACTCTCATGAACATAATAACCAATAGTAAAATTAATTTTACATAATCAATTTTTTTGTCGTGTCTATGACTTAGCCGAACTAAATAACTCCATGGATCCTTATAACTGATTTTGCGATTTGTTGGATGTTATCGTTATAAAGGTCTACAAGTGACGGTAATACACCAATTTCTCTCAGGTTCGCACTTATTGCTGGACACTCAAAGATATGACAAGGTGTAAGCTGTGTATCTGAGCAATTGCAACAGTTTCTATAAATCCTTCGACCCTCTCCATCAATTTTCATGCCCCTGTGATGGCCGGTTCTCAGCCTGGTTATAGTTTTTGTTATTGGTCGACTTGTATTTATTTCACAAAGCTGGTGTTTCACTTGGATTGATTTATCTCTAAGTTTAGATTTCGCTATTGAGTTTGCATCTTGGAGATAGACGCTGTTGTTGTTAGTATTAAGTTCTCTGGACTCCTTGGCTAATTTATCAGCATATTCGTTGCCTGCTATTTTGACATGTGCAGGTATCCACTGAAGCGTACAGGTCTTGTTCATAGCCTGGATCTCCTGAAGACCTGAGATGATTTCATGGGCGATAGAAGAGTGCCCCTTTGAAATTGCCTGGAGGGCGGCCTTAGAGTCACAGAAAATCACAAGCCCGTGTGCCTGTTTAGTAGTGGGAAGGGTACTATACATATTAAGTGCCTCCAAAATAGCTCGTAGCTCGCAGGTGAAGTTGGAGGCTATTTTTCCTGCACTTAATTTGCCTTGGCAAGGGGTTATCATCTGGAGCAATTAAAAACACACCAGAATACATAATCAATAGTAAAACCTTTTATGTTTTCGTAGCCAATCTCCTTAATTATGTGTAATGAGCTCTTATGCTGGAGCGGGCTGCATTTGAATTTGGAAATAGAAAAAAATAAAGATATGTGATTTTGAGTTGAAAATAAAATAGTGCCCTTTTGGAAATTCTTTATACATTAGAATAAACGGAGTGGAGTCCTACTACAACTCGTGATTACGAAAAATATAATTTAAACTCAAGATGTCTGAATTTAAATTTTTCTTTCATGATATTTTTTGTAAGAATATGTGTTATTCTACCAGCCCCTTTTCCTACGATTCAACTACCCTTTGTTCGATTCGGACACTATACTGTATATTGACAGTGTATTAGTGAAAAAGTTAGTAGAGTTTGGCACTATTTGTACTTTCCGACAGCTGAAAAATTTTATTTGCATAAAACTTGTGTCTTATCATGTGATAATTTAGAACGTAAAATAAACAGATTATATTGCTCACCAAGCAAACAGGAATTTAAAAATGAATTTTAATCATTATTAAATTTCTGTTTGCAGAATTTAAGAATGCAAACAGAATGGAAGAGCTTGGAAGATGAAGGGGTTCTGTAAAGAAACCAAAATTGCGAGTAATGAAAGTTCAAAATTTTGTTGTTGCAATTGCTGCAGCTTTTTTTTTGCTATCTGGTTTTTTCGTTAGGAGAGCGTATGAAGTTGGTTTAACGAAATCTACTTTTTGATGTACCAACTTTTATTTGCTTACCTGTATCCATTTCTTACCATTGTCCAAACTGTATTTTCAAAAACTAACATGGCCCTTTCATCCTTCAAACCTTTCAATTCCTAAATTCTGCACAAACAGGCAGGTTGTTTAAAAGATATACTTTTGACTGTCGCTTTGTTGCAATGCAGGCGTGAACCTTAGAAGAAACTGCTAACTTTGACCAAGATTTTTTCTTTGTTTTAAACGATATCTTTCAAACTATCACTTTGTTGCAAGACTGGCATAAACCTTAAATGTAATTTTTAACTTTGACCAAGGTTTTTTCTTTTAAAAGATATATTTTAGCTATTGTGACTTAACTACTCTAATAGTGATTTTCTTTCGAAGCAAATCGTTCCCACAAATATCCTATTTCACAAACAGAGCTCACATTCTAAGTGCCTATAGATTTTTGTGAGGTTTTCCCTCCAAGTACACGTCACATAATATCCGGAAAAGGTGGTAAAAGCGAATCATTATTACGTCATTAGCCTTCATTTCCGGTTTTACTCCGCCCCAAATAATCCCGAGCGAAAAAGAAGCGAAAAAAAATTCTTTGCCTAGAGTAATGGAATAGTTTTCTAGGACAGAAAATTTCCAAGGTCCTCCCATGTCATTAAGCAGTTTTTTCCCTACCCGGGATTTTCAGGGGGGAAAGAAAAACTCATTGATACTAAGACAAGATGATAAAAGAGCTTTATCACTTATCGTGGTGCAAGGGAGAAAATGACGCATTGCGTTTTAAGGACATTCTTTTTTAATCGAACAACGGCTCTTCTTTTTTGCCGGTAATGAAAAAGAAGTGTTTTGTTAGCTCACCTAATGAGAACAAACTTCTTCCATGCTGACGAGTAAACGAGACAAAAATGTTTCATTGTTTTCGGTTTTGTTTCGAATTAGGCAGCCGATCCCATTTAAGTGTGTTTCTTTTGGTTTGGATATCGATGTGGTAAAGCATTTGATGCAGGACCGTAACCAGAATATTGTTTTGGGGAGGGTTTTTTTTTTTTTTTCAGAAGTCACCAGCTTCAACATACATGAGGACTGCGTACTATGCGCTTTGCCTCCTGACAAACACAGGACAGATTTACGGCACGGAGAAGATGAAATAGCATCCATGGGCAAAGCGAGACTCAAACCCGCGACCACTTGCTTACGAGGAGAGTACTCTAGGCTCACGTGGGGCTCACTTGCTTACGAGGCTCACTTGCTTGCTACTCTAGCTCTCTTCCTTACGAGGAGAGTACTCTAGGCTCACGTGGGGCTCACTTGCTTACGAAGCTCGCTTGCTACTCTAGCTCACTTGCTTACGAGGAGAGTACTCTAGGCTCACGTGGGGCTCACTTGCTTACGAAGCTCACTTGCTTGCTACTCTAGCTCACTTGCTTACGAGGAGAGTACTCTAGGCTCACGTGGGGCTCACTTGCTTACGAAGCTCACTTGCTTGCTACTCTAGCTCACTTGCTTACGAGGAGAGTACTCTAGGCCCACGTGGCCTCTGGGAGGGTTTTACCGACGCATTTCTCGTGAATATATGATAAATAAAATTCGATATCATGTTCTATGTTCTATTGCTTTTTCTTGTTACACTAGATGCTTAAGGGGCATTCATATGGAAAATAAAATAATAACATATCTTTCCAATGAAGGAAAAAATTCTGATGTGTACAAGGCATCTTCGTCCCAGTTAAAAAGGTATATTGTTGTATATGAAATTATGTTTGCAAAAACTACAATAAAGATAAATACTGCAGTAATTAAATTAATTTGTACTCGATTTAATTTTTTCAAAAGAAATCAAAAAGTAAATGAGAAAACTAAAAATAAAATTGCAATAATAATATCTTTCAGCAAAAAAAGCAATGAAAGCATTTTTTGGAATAGTTTCGAAAAATTTCAGAGGGGCTTTGAACCTTAAAAACCCACCCTTAAATACAACCCTGATTTAATGCATTATGTATAGTGAACAGATATAGAAGTCGTTTTCATTCAGTACTTTATTTTACTGCATTGTCTGGGTATTTATTTGTATCAGATTTCTCTTGCACGATTAAAAAAGTGAATTCCGTCCACATATAAGAGTTAAAAAAAAAGGGAGAAGAAAGAAAGAAAAGTACTTTTCTCTCCTCTAGGTACGAACATGAAAAAGTGTTTTAATAGGATTAAAATAACTAGTATGCATTGGCAAAATGTGTTTCACTTTTTTTATTAGTATTGCTGTAAGGGTGATTACAAGATGACCATAAAACAACATTAGACTCTACATTATAATGTAAAATAACCCGACAAATAAATGTCTCAAGTTATTAAAAGCAATAAAAACTTCATTAAAATTGCAAAAATTAAGACATGAAGAGCAAATAGGGTGAAGGCGTAAGCAATATTTTCTACTTTCGTCAATTTAGATAGTGGAGAAGTTGCTAAGAGCCAATGTTAGCATTACTTTTTTCCTGTTGCGGTGATTTTTGAAAATGAACCAGGTTGGTGTGAAAAGCAATTCTTACAGCTGAAAAAAAAAACCTTTAGCAATTGAAACGAATTTGCAAATCTGTATTGAAAACTTTCTAAGCAAGAATTGGTATAAAGTAGTAAAAAATTACTTTCGGGCAGAAATTGAGGGTCAAAAAACAGCACTGAATCTTCGAATGGCACATAAAATAAAGCCCAGGGTCCTGCCGGGACCTCTCACGACGGCCCCGATCCTGCGCCATGAGCCCTGTTTAAAATCCCGGACAGAGTTTACTGAATGCTGATCGATATATCTTCGACGATTTCCTAGTGATCCGGAATGCACTTAAAGTTGTATGTTAAAATTGTCGATAGTACAATAATCAAAATTATTCATAGCTATCGAAGTACTGCAGTAAAATATATTTTTAACGCATGAATTGTTTCTCCTTGTATTCCCGTTATCGAAATATGAAGTCAGAAAGTCTCCAAATTTTAAGAAAGATAGCTAAATGTAGTAATTCTCGGGGAGTAACGGCAGACATCTTTCACACACTTTGCACATCGATGTCTTGCTACATTCAAAAGATGAAATTGCGTGACACTTTCAGCTTCTCGCCAACTCTTCAAATTTGGCTCTTTTCTTAAAAGTTTGATAGACTAAAACCTTATTTCTCAATGACGAGGGGAAGAGCACAAAATTTTGCTTCAGAAAAATGTCTTCATATGCACTTGAGATTGCAACCTGTTTAAACTTTTACCATTACTACACTAATATTCGTGGATTTAGGGGTTAGGGGCATATCGTGCTCGACTCGTTTAGTTAAATACAAGTGCAAAAAATTGTCATTTGCTCTATTATGCAAAAAAAAAAAAGAAAAAAAAACATTATAACCAAATACAGCAGCATCGAGAATCTTCACCAACATAATTCGATGGGAGTTGAGTTTTTGCTAGCATGACGTTCGCCACAGATTCCGTCGCAAAATTTTTATCATATAGCTACTTCAAAATAAATCCACAATCACTCACTTTATACAAGATAACAAAAACTAAAATCCTTTAGGTACTTCATTATTATTTCAATTTTTCAAATTCTAGAAGAATTTATCAGTTTGAATGTAAACAAAGTAAAACAAAGATTTTATTAACGTTTGTGAAGGTATATATTTTTAAAAATAGACTGCAGCTAATAAATAAGTAAATAAATGTCACTTTATCCAAATGGAGCTTCAAAATCTACGACAAAATCATTTTGCGAATTTCGCAGGATTTCTTATGATGACTACCTTAACTTAAGAGATTTGAAATTCGAAACACAGTTGCAGTTTCCATGACAACGGCACAGCAATCATTTTATTTTTCACTGTTTCACCCTCTCCCCTTACCTCCCATTCTTACGTTTTCTGCATTTTGATATTATATATTTTTAAGTTATTTGATTTTGTTCTGTTTTTATTAGTTTGAACGTTTTGGTAACTTTACGTTACCAAAACCAAACTAACGTTTGGTTTAACTTTAATTTGATTGCTATTAGTTTTTATATTTACTTTTCGTCCATTTAAATTTAGTGTTATTATGAAGCATTTGCTGTATTTAATTCCATTTCAACTATTTTTTTGGTTCTGATCTTAAATTTTCGTTATTTTTACTACTTGTAAAACGTTTTGCCGAAATTATAAACAGCAATCACCAAAATAGGGTATACCGAGATGCTATTGAGCGGTTTAGAATTTTGTTTTCGTACCGTCTAATTTTTGTAAATTTTAATGAAATGAAAACATAAAACTTATGCAATATAATAACAATTATGTGAATTTTTAAATAAAAAATAAACCTAAAATTTTAAACTTAGTGTATTAAAAGACTTCGTGTTTTCAAAATTTTGTGTTTTAAAAATTAACTGCATTTACTTTACTGCGACTTATTCATTACTATTGTTTTCTAAATCATCTTCTGCGCTATTTTTTGTTTAGCCTTTAAATAAAATAGCAGAGAAAATATCAGTTAATTCAGTGATTCAACTTTTTAGGTTTTCCTCCCCCTAAGTACACCAATGTATTGTTGCGCCTCCCCCCCCCCATACGTGGTCTAGTAATTGTTGTCTTTTGCCAGTTAGACTGACAATTTGGGGTGCGCTGCTTCACTTTCCAACTGGACCTTAATTTGGGCCGTGGTAGCCCGATTGGTAAGGCGTCGGGCTCGTGACCGGAGGGACCCGGGTTCGATCCCAGCCGATCAAAGATCCACCGTCTTGATTAATGGTGGCTGGGGGACGTTAAAAATGTCGTGGTCACAAAGTCCTCCAAGTGAAACGATACCTCTGGGGGTGCTGGGCCAAAGGTTTGCTCGAATCTTGGTTCTGGTTCAAAAATAACAGAGCGCTCTTCAGGGCCCTATCCCGGTTAAACCACGAATTGTGGTAGGTACGGGGGACCCTGGAGTGTGTGAAGTGAAGTGAAGTGGACCTTAATTTGATGTGAAGTCCGACTTCTTTAGTACACTGCCGTGCTAAGCACAAAAACCATACCTGCACTTTGTAACAAAATTGAGTTATCACCACCAGGTGGCTCTTTGTGACGTATTTTACCTCAATACAAAATTATATGGTCATTTGAGAACGGGAAATATTTTTTAAAAAAATCTGAAAATGTTCCATCTGAATCAAATACATGATGGCACAAAACTTTAAAGAGTAATATTTCAGTTTGAGCTCGACTGCAGATACCACTTTTGCGCTAAACACGGCAGCAACACACCAAGGGCGGATAGAAGGGAGAGGCGATGGGGGGCGATCGGCCCTCCCTTGAGGAACTCTTCTCCAGCAGTTTTTTGGATTTTGAAGTTCAACAAGAAGTTCTGTCAAGAACTAAACGAGCCTACTTTCCCGTACATCGACATCGGCATTCTAGCATCTGATCAATATTCTGTTGATTATCTGAAACTAAAAATTATGTCAAACATATCTTTATAGCACTTAAAGCTGATTTCTGAAAGCAAAATATACCCCTCTCATCAGATAAAATAGACACGTAAAAAGTAAATAAACGAGTCAATAAAGTTTTTTCGCACCTTTTAAAGAATGTAACTGTTATAGTTCTTCCATAGAAAAATTCCACAATCGTTTTCAAAAAAAATAAATAAATAAATAAAATAAAAGTACAAAGAACTTCAAAACACATTTTATCAAAGAAAGAAAAAAAACTTGTTCGTTAATAAAATGTCTTGAATTTCATTTTTAATCCGTTTCCAGTTGTTAAATATAAATAAGGAATAAAATGCTCTCGTGAATGAAAAATTTTTGTTAACAAAAAAATCGTCTGATAAAAAAAAAAATAATAATAATAAATTAAACAAACAAATAAATAAATAAACAAAAAATCGTCTGCCCAGTCAGTCATTTTTTCTGAGCCTGCATTTCCGCCATGTTTGCGGAGTCGGAGTCGGAATCAGAGTCCTCACAGAAGATTATTCAGAAAAGTACTTTACAATACATTATTTATCAAAACCATTTTCTTACAAAGTTAGTTTGAAGGAAATCCGCCTTGAAGTTCAGAATCAACATTCAATTTAAATTTCTCCGTAGGCGCTCATGTTAAATTTTTTTCTGAACGGTTCATCATTGAACGAAAAATGGTTCAAATTGAAAAGTGAAATATAGGAATGAGCCTCTCCGAGATCTTTCGAACAAAAAAAGTTTATTCAATTCGGACGGTTCACTTAAAAGTTAATATGTGGGGAAAGGTTGTTTGAACGTTCAATGTTGAACAAAAAAATGTTCAAATTGAAAATTTAAATACGGTAATGAAGCATCCTTGCCGAGATCTTTCGAACAAAAAAAAGTTTGTTTAAATCGGACGGTTCACTCAAAAGTTATTAGGGGTGAGAGCTTGTTTGAACGGTTCAATGTTGAACGAAAAATTGTTCAAATCGAAAATGTAGATACGGGAATGAAATACCCTTAAAAAGATCTTTCGAACAAAAAAAGGTTTGTTCAAATCGGACTGTTAACTAAAAAGTTAATATCGCGGGCCAGGTTGTTTGAACGGTTTAAAGTTGCACCAAAAATTGTTCAAATCGAAAAATCAAATATGGGAATGAGCTGTACTCGCCGAGATCTTTCCAACAAAAAAAAGTTTGTCCAAATCGGAATGTTCATTCAAAAGTTATTAGGGGGGGGGGGGACAGACAGACCGACCGACAGACACACAAATTCCCCATCTCAATACCCTACTTTCAAATTTTTAATTTTTCGATATTTATTTCATTTTTTTGTTTCTTTTTGACTTTTTTTTACTTGGCGATATTTTTTTTACTTGGCGATATTTTTTTGGACTTGGCGATATTTTTTGGACTTGGCGACATTTTTCAGATGCATTAAGCCAATTTTAATGCTTTTTTCGTCTCTTTTATTTTTAACGGGAAAGTAGGCTAAAAAGGGCTATTTTAGTTGATCTTTGATGATATTAAGGGAAAGGGTGCGGGGATTCGGGGCTCCGATCGGGAAATTTTTCGAAATGGAAGACAGAAACATTTGTAATCAACATGTGTTAAAAAGGATGCATGGCGAAAAAAAAGGGCAAGTAAGAAAGGATAATCAATCGCCCCTCCCTTGGAACATTTCTGGATCCGCCCTTGCAACACACATGCTATAAAAACCAGTTTATAGGGTATGCAACCATTCGCAGCACACCAAAATATTCATACAAGAAAAGGACAGGAGAGAAAAATTATTTCCATTCCCAAGCCGAAATTAAATCCCGGAACCTCCTTATTCGCAGTCAGACTTCTCGGACCGCTGAACAAGATGGCCGGCAATACAAGTAAGTACAATCGGCATTTGAAATTTAAGTTTTTAACCTCTTCAGTCCTGATTTTTTCAACCATTTAAATTTCAAGTTTTTGAACCTTTGTTAGGTCTGAATAATACCAAGAAAAAAGTTTGGATTGATGAAAAATAAACGCTACAATCTTAGATTTTATAATGCATACTTTTTTTGTTATAATTTGCTTTGAAACCAAATATAAATAACAACTTAAAAGGTACGCATATGTGTACCTTCAACTGGGACTGAAGAGGTTAAGGATGCTGAAATGGTTCATTGAATTAACCCATTAATACCTGACATTTTTTTTTCCAAAGATATTTTGTATACTGGTTACAAACAGTGTCTAATGGACAGGAAAAATAATAAAAAAAATATGATGTAAAAAATAAATTTTTTATTAAGGAAAGAAAAATCGTCCCTTAAAAGTTACGATAGACCCCAGAGTACATACTTTTTTTACTCAAATTTTTTTCTGCCTACGATATAATATTTAAAAAGATCTTTTATAAGAAGAAATAAAACCAGCAATTAACATAAACTGGGAATCTGGGAATAATTTTGAAAACTTAGCTTTTTTCCTTGAGATTGTGAACGATGTCATTTTTGATAAAGATCATTTTGAAACTGCTACAGAACGCACTTTAGAATGGTTATGTGCCACAATCTGTTCACAACGAATTGAAACAATACCAAGGTACTAATTGAACACCATTATTTGGTTGAAATGTTCATTTTGGGGAAATTCAGACCCCTTTTTGGACCGTCCCTAAAAAGGGACGCTAGGCACTAATGGGTTAATACATCGATCATTTTGTTAACAAAACATGTTTAACCCTTTTTTTTTTAACAGAAGACATAAAATCTAAGAATAAACAAACGGAGTAAAAACTAGCTGGAGGTTCCTAGGTAAAATTGACATACAATAACAGTCACTTTCACTACACCAGAGGGAGGGTCCCTCTGGTGAAGAGGGTCCCTGTCTGCCATTTAAATGTTTATGACCGTTCTGTTTATACTGCAACAAAGTACACCTCTAGGTCACTTTAATATCCAGTGCGAAATTTTAAATGTATGTATGCTAATTCTAGATATCTAGATTCACAGAGGTATGGTATAAGATCTTCTTCTTCTTTACAATATCCTCCAGCGCCATAGGTGGTCGTCCTTTACGTTTAGTCCCTTCGGTTTTCGAAAAAACAACTTTTTTGGCAGGGAAAGTTTCGGCGTGTCTACAGATAGCCTAGCCACCTAATACGTGAAGCTGCAGTCAAATTTGACATATTTTCTGCAAAAACCATAATTGTAAAGAACTCCTCACTCATTATTCTATTGAATAGGTCCTAATACATTCCTTTAGATTCTTCTTTCAAAACTGAGACACTTTTCTCCTTTTGATTTACTGAGGGTCAAATATTCACTTCCATATAGAAAAATAGGCCTTATTGAGATTTTTTATATGTTCAGCTTAGTATTTACAGTAATAAACTCTTACTGGTGTGCGTATGTTAATTGATTTCTTTAGCCACAGTATTCCATTAGCTAAAAATATTCTTTTTTTTTTACTCTTTAGGTCGTTGCTATATGAAATCAGAGTTCTTAAGTAAGAAAATCTTGTACATTATTTCGCTAACTGTTTTCAGTTACCACGCAAGAACTTCCTTATTTCTTTATCTCAGGCAGGAATTCAAGTGAAACAGGCGATCGCAAATTGCAATCGCTACTGGAAGTCGAATTACATTAGAACGTTTCTTGACAAAAACATCGTGACGTCAGCGTGACGTTTGCCTGTGAAAAACGAGCTAGATAAAACGTCACAGCCTACTTGGCGAATAAGAGGAGATCGCTGACTGCTTGTGAGCTCTTATTGGCTCTACCCGTAGTGACGTCAGTGCCAAGTTAAATTGCATTCTAGCGATTAGCATTTATAGCGATTGCAACTTATCCAAATTTGGGAATTTGCGATTGCAATGGTGATGGAGCCAATAAGAGCTCACAAGAGCAGTCAGCGATCTCCTCTTATTCGCCAAGTAGGCTGTGGCGTTTTATCTAACTCGTTTTTCATAGGCAAACGTCACGCAAACGTCACGCTGACGTCACGATGTTTTTGTCAAGAAACGTTCTAATGTAATTCGACTTCCAGTAGCGATTGCAATTTGCGATCGCCTGTTTCACTTGAATTCCTGCCTAAGTCGTTGATATACCCCTCATTTTAAAGTTTATCATGCTGGCTCTTGAAGCTAAATAGACCCACTATCTATTTTTTTTTTTGGTGTCAAAAAACTTTTGATTACGTATGAATTTAATGAACAGCTTCCAAAAATTGAGATGCAGTGATGCGGCTGGTTAGAGCGTTGCCCTAGAACAGCGAAGATCGTTTTTCGATCCTGCTATGGGTTTTATCGCTTTTGATTGACTTTTGTTACCCGGCTGATTTTGATCCAAATTTCCAAGAATATATAATATGCACGCATTGTAGGGTTTTAAACCAGGTTTACTGTTGTATTAAAACGGGAAAAGCAAATGTTTATTTTAGAATGAATGATATTTCTCAAAAATGCTTTTTTTTTTTTGGTTATTTTTCCTTAATACTTTATGGAACTACAAAAGTAAGGAAAATTTTCATTTTTCTTCAAAATTAGCGAAAAATAACAATCCAGTTTATTCCTGTTTTTCGAAAAATACTGTTAAAAATCAAGTTTTGGAATTAATGCTGTTAAGCGCGAAAGCTACGAGCTGGTTAGTTAGTATTTACTTATAACCAAAATACTGTCTTTGCGTTTTGTGCGCCTGGCAGCCACGGACGCTTCCATCTGAAAAAGGGGAGATAGGTTTAGGATGCGCACTTCCCGATGCCTTCAGCTTTTGTTCGCTTACTACTTCCTCGTTGCTTTTCCCCCTATTTCGAGAAAATCCGAAGAGACTAGGCGCGTGCGCAGATACGGCGGAGGTCGCACGAAAAAATTTTAGACAGTATTTAGCGAACTTTAGTTACTCTTACTGTTTCACTAAATTATTTTATGCTTTCAAGCCTCAATTTAAATTAATCTGAGCCCCTCAGTTTGAGAATAGCTACGTTAATACTATAATGGAAACGTCAAAATCATAACTACATTATAGCATTGCCGTGCTCTAGCTTTCGTGAAAAGCGAAATGACGAATTACATCATCCCGGTTTCTAAACAGCACTCCCAGGCCCTAGTATAGTGATTAAGCCTCCCAAACCTAGGATTTACTTTAACCTCCTTGTCAAAATTTCATCGATTTCGAGCCGTAGAGATTGTTGCCCTTTCCGGGAAAGAACAGCAGATGGAAGGAGGAAATAAACAAATAGAAATAAACAGTTTTCGAAAGGGATTCTTCCAAAAAGCCCCGGGGGAAACGGAAAAGGAAGAATTAAATTTGAGCTCTAGTTCTCCGTTATACACCGGCACGGTCGCAGCTGTTGCAGAAAATGAATATTTCTCGCTCTGCTGTGTTGTTAAATTCTAACTGGCATCGAATAAAGAGCTAGAAAAGAACAATTTGTTTATGGAAACGAATAGATTGTGCGTTGATTTCACGCTGCTTTTGTTTTTCTCGACTATCCGGCTGCATAATTTATTTCGCCCTTATCAGCTCGCGAATCTCTGTGCTGCTTTATGGAGAAGTTGCGTCATTGGATGAAGTCGAGGATTGTTTTAATTAAAGTAATGGAAAGTTGAGTTGTAGGCTGCTCTCTCCGGGTTGTGTTTAAGTGTTAACACGAGTAGACTAGTACATAATTTATTACTGTTCACGGATTTTCGTAATTCTTTGACGTGAAGACATTGCAAAAGATGACGAATGGAGAATAGCAGATGTATAAATTGATCTTTTTAAATGTCCTTCTTCTTAATTTATTTTCCGTTCCCAAAAAACAAATTTTGAAAATTTCAAAAAATCCTATTTTAAATTACCAATTCTACGAAAGAATTCGCTCTTTTTGGAATTTTGAGAGAAGAAAATGCTAAACTTGGTACTTGTAATTTTACATTATGACAAGGGCAGAAACAAGGGAGGGGCGATGGGGGCGATCGCCCCTCATTTGAGGGGCTCTTCTCCAGCAGTTTTTCGATTTTGAAGTTCAAAAAAGGCAATTTTAGATGATCTTTGATGACACCATAAAAAGTGGTTGGGATTCGGGTCCCTGTTCTGGAATTTTTTCGAAATTAAAGACCGAAACATTTGTAAAAAAAAAAAAAAAAAAAAAAAAAAAAAAAAAAACATGTGTTACCCAGGATATGTGGTAAAAAAAGGGGGGGGGGGAGAAAAAAAAAACAATCGTCCCTTGGAACATTTCTGGATCCGCCCTTGCATTATGAAGATGCTATAATAGCAATAATTGTTACTATTATTAAATAAGGAGTTCTATTCTACTATTCAATTTAAGTATTTTTTTTTTAAAGAAAGTCAATGCTTTCACAAGCTACAGAAAGTGGGTATTTGGAGTAAACGGTTGCTAACAATACTCAGACTCAACTTAACCTATTATTAAATTATGTGTATTATATAAAAACTAATGCAGTCATATTACTTTTCTTTTAGAATTTTTATTTTCCGTATATTTTAATATTTTCTTTATAGTAGAAACGCTGTACTTGTATTGTTTGTGAAAGTTCCGGAGTGAAAGAGTGACCTTCACACTCAGCTTGCTTCTAAACTCATAAAGATCTCTATCGAAAGATACACTAGGTGGCCAAAAGTATCCGGACACTTTCAAAAATTCACAGTTTTACATATAGCTCGAGAAATAAGTGATCAATTGTTCTTTAACTTTAGTCATACAAAATATAGGCTTCACCGAACATTTCCAAGTTGAAATTAAATTACCCTTGCATTTGAGGGACGACAAGAAGGGGGTTGAAAGAAAAACCGCTTTTTGACCATAACTCTTCGAAAATAGCTCGGAATAAGCTATCAATTTCAGTAATTAATTAGCATACTATGTATAATTACTGTACAAATTTTTATGAACGTACCACTCTTACTTCTGAAGATATGAAACATTTTTGAAAAAACGGCAATTTTATTTGAAGGGTTTTTGCTCATAACACGCAGAGTTTTTGATCAAACCTCATCAAAACTTCAGGAAAGATGACAAAATACAAGAGAAAGAACATACTAAAGCGGTAAATAAAAATATTAAAAATTCGATGAGATATGAACGTTAAAAGGAAATAATTTTTCACGGCGCATGCGCGAACGACAGAAATTTATAACTACAAAAATATTGTAGCCTGATTTATATTGCATCTTATAAAAAAGTTCCAGTTGAATATCATGAAAAATGAAAAAGATATCAGCGATCTAGTGAGCTGTATTTCATTCATTCGCAGGCAATACATAAATAGTGAGGGTCTGTCCACAAAGAGCTATTTTTAAATTAAAGGTTATTGCGTCGTCTTTCAAAACCAACGTTTCAGAGGGTGTCCGGATACTTTTGGAAACGTACGTATAAGGTCTTTTTGGCCGAACAGACGAAATGTGACTTCTATGCCGAATATAAATTTTCAAACTGTATACAATTTAACATTGAAAAAAAATGATCGATTGTCACCACACTATTTGTGGACAACCCCTCACTATTTATGTATTGTCTGCGACTGAATGAAATACAGCTCACTAGATCGCTGATATCTTTTTCATTTTTCATGATATTCAACTGGAACTTTTTTTATAAGATGCAGTATAAATCAGGCTACAATATTTTTGTAGTTATAAATTTCTGTCGTTCGCGCATGCGCCGTCAAAAATTATTTCCTTTTAACGTTCATATCTCATCGAATTTTTAATATTTTTATTTACCGCTTTAGTATGTTCTTTCTCTTGTATTTTGTCTTCTTTCCTGAAGTTGTGATAAGGTTTGATCAAAAACTCTACGTGTTATGAGCAAAAACCCTTCATAAAAATTTGTACAGTATTTATACATAGTATGCTAATTAATTACTGAAATTGATAGCTTATTCCGAGCTATTTTCGAAGAGTTATGGTCAAAAAGCGGTTTTTCTTTCAACCCCCTTCTTGTCGTCCCCCAAATGCAAGGGTAATTTAATTTCAACTTGGAAATGTTCGGTGAAGTCTATATTTTGTATGACTAAAGTTAAAGAACAATTGATCACTTATTTCTCGAGCTATATGTAAGAATGTGAATTTTTGAAAGTGTCCGGATACTTTTGGCCACCTAGTGTATATTCTTAATATATTTTCTATTTAATCAAACATAGAAAAACATCATTTCCTTGTTTAGTATCTGTTTTGTAAACTTCGAATTCAGTTTATCATGTTCTAACAGAAATATTAATTTTTCTCTACCTTTTTACCTTTTTTTCAGGTGATATAATTCAATCTTTCGTTATTATTATTTTTTAAACCACTCAAAATTAGAAATATTGTGTCAGGGTAGAAATTTTCTTACTTTTCTTCTATGTTATATACTAACGTAAGGAAGCATTGCGGCATTTTTTAGGGAAAGAAATCAACATCGAGAAAAATCACAAATTACTGCTTCGTTTATCAAACTAAAGCCTATTCAGGTACTTGAGTCATTAAAAATATCATTTGACGAAAATCGTAGTACAGAAAAATCTGTTATGGACACCATATGACTTTCTTGTACGCCTATTCACTAAAATAGATATATTAATAACTAAAAAGTTATTTGTGTTGAAATCTGGAGTGTTTCGCAACCATAAAACGTCTTTAACTGCATGCAATAAAGTCATTAAAATGTAAATGACTGTCTGTGCCGCCAACATTCGCCAAATGGTACGAAACATTTACTTGACTACTAGAAATCGATTGACTGATGGGTTGGAGAAAATATTCTACTTAAAATTCTTTCTTGAAATCAATACTGATTTGGCATAAAAATCAAGTGAAGAACCCTGTTCGGGCTTTCATGCCAACTGAAAATTAAGGAAGATAACTAAACCGTTCGTCTTAAGATACGAAGTTTCAACCTTCTAATACTAACCGTTCTTGAGTTATATGAGATACATAGGGCCTAATTTATTATTAGGCCCATGAGGCTCAGCCTATGAGCCCCTATCTTCAGGGACTCTCAAAAATTACAGATTAAATGAAAATTGCATCAAAATTTAGCTATTTTTGTTTTGCCATGATGTTTAAAATCAACAGCGATATAGAATGTGTTTAGAAATGTATTTTAGCACGAATACACACATCTTTTATTATCATGTACAAAGTACTTTACATAGATCATTTACACCCTCAGTGTGTACCCTAGCCAATAGCACATGCAATAAAAAAAACAGGTGTACGATTGGAACTGTACAGCCCTTTTGGCGAGTGTACTGCTCAAGGTTTTGTACATGCGGTTTGTAAATGCAGATTTAAACATCCTTCTTCTTGCATTTTGATCTATCTACTTATATTAAAAACTGAGTATCTTTCTAACTATCTTTCTTTCTATCTTTCTAACTATCTTTCTATGTCACGCTTCTTTCTCCTGAACGCCAATGACCTGAAAGTCGAACCAGGTACCTATAGATAGGTAAATTTTCAGGCTTCATTAGTTTCAATTGATATAATTATACGATTTTAATTAGCGAAGATATCAATTAATAAGTAGTCAAGTTTGAAGCGATTAAGCCTAATAAATGATTAAATATGAAATCCATTCTTGCAAACCGTCGTTGCTATGAAACAGTATAATAACAATGATAAAGAGAATTTTGAATGAAGGCTTAACTAAATCAAACACGAAACTCATAAGCGGGCCACTTACGTAGAATTTTTATCGCTAGCTACTGGTAATATTTTGAAACATTTATTTGTTGAAGAGCCATCTACTTATATTAAAAACTGAGTATCTATGTCTCCTTTTTTCCTTTGAGCGAGCTGAACTTACTGAAACTTTCCTCACCATCTTGAAGGCGTGAAGCATCTCAATAATTCGAATGATTTTTTTTATATAGGAAAAAAGTAAAGGCGTGAAGCGCCTGTAAGCGAGCCGCCTTGGCGGGGAGTAGTTTCTTTAAATTTTTTTCTCACTACTTTCAGGGCACGAAGTGCCCGTGCAACGCCGGGCCACGTGCGTGGTATGTCTTGAAATCGAATGAACATTAAATTATATCAAATAATATAACTTCAGAATGAGGTAAAAGTTAGAGAGGGGGGAACTTATGCATCAACATGCCGCAGGAAGCTAATCTAGCTGCCCTGGCAGCTAGTCTACTTATATTAAAAACTGAGTATCTTTCTTTCTATCTATCTATATCACGCTTCTTTCTCCTGAACGCCAACGAACTGAAAGTCGAACGAGGTACCGTTAGATAGGTAATTTTTCAGGCTTCATTAGTTTCAATTTATATAATTATACGATTTTAATTAGCGAAGATATCAATTAATAAGTAGTCAAATTTAAAGCGATTAAGCCTAATTAATGATTAAACTTCCAAGACATTTATTTCTTTCCGTTGCCATTTTGAATTAAAACGTTAATTAAATTATTGAACTATTTAAAATTCCAAGATATTTATTTCTTTCCGTTGCGATTTTAAATTAAAACGTTAATTAAATTGAACTTTTTAAAATGAAAGAGTGTTATTTTTTTCCATTGTCATTTTGAATACGTGTTATAACAAAGTCCTAACAATTGTTTTTATTCTAATTATTAATGACATATTTTTTCTCTGGTACCATTTTGAAAATGTGTTTTTAAATAAAATTGTAATTGCTGTTTTTAGAAGGGACTTTTTTTGGCTGCGATCCAAATATTAAAAGAACTTTTTCGTTTAGAATTTTGCAATTAATTTTACAGGAAGGAAGCGGTTTGGAAATAATTGTTTTTGGAAAGAAATTTTATTTGTTATTTATGGAGAGTGCTAAGTATGCGCTACTTGACATCATCTTTATTTTTGAGGAAACATGTGCAAATAATTCGATTGATTTTTTGATGCAGGAAAGCTTTTTAGCTAGCCGCTTTAGCGCCGAGTAGTTTATTAAAGGCGAGCCGCCTTGGTGGCGAGTAGTTTTCTCAAACTGCCTTCACTACATTACAGCCCGTGCAACGCCGGGCTACGCAGCTAGTATCTTAGAAAGTTTGAACCATAACGTTAATACACACTAATTTGTGTTTTCGTAGTCATGAGAAGATTTGGACGATTTTTCACTTCACGGCAGACACCAGAGTAGCCAGAATTGATAATTTGCTGATTGAGGGTATGGTCATAATCAATCTTTAAACTGATATGTACGTACAGTATTATAATTGTAAATATGTGTCAAATCAAAAGTTCTGGGGTTTGACTTTAAAAGCTTTTCCCGCTGTGCCTATGAGAATTTTTTCTTTTCATAGACACCATTTTTAGTTCACGATATTAGCTCTGCTTGCATGTTTTTGTTTAACCCATTAATGCCTAGCGTCCTTTTTTTTAGGACGGTCCAAAAAAGGGTCTGAATTTTCCCAAAATGAACATTTCAACCAAATAATAGTATTCAATTAGTACCTTGGTATTCTTTCAATTCGTTATTAACAGATTGCAGCACATAACCATTGTAAAGTGTGTTCTGTAGCAGTTTTATATGATCTTTATCAAAAATTATATCGCTCACAATCTCAAGAACAAAAGCTAAGTTTTCAAAGTTATTCCCAGATTCCCAGTTTATGTTTATTGCTGATTTTATTTCTTCTAAAAATTGTCTTTTTAAGTATTATATCGTAGGCAGAAAAAAATTTGAGTAAAAAAAGTATGTATCCTTTGGGGTCTATCGTAACTTTTGAGGAACGATTTTTCTTTCCTTAATAAAACAATTATTTTTTACACAATATTTTTTTTAATTATTTTTCCTGTCCATTAAACACCGTTTGTAACCAGTATACAAAATATCTTTGGAAAAAAAATGTCGGACATTAATGGGTTAATATTGTACTACTGAGAGAAAAGTTTAAGGAGATAAAGCTCAAAATAATACTTAAAAAAATATTAGGTTCACTTTTTTTTGTAAAAACGTCTATTTATCAATGCAAGACTCTATATAAACACCCTGCTTATCAGGAAAATGTTACTTCCACGACCCCAAACGTTCTCTTCTTCTCTCTCCTCAACTTTCTCGAGCTCTTTCTCTCTCTCTCTCCACGAGTCCTGCTCTCCATGACGAAGAGAAGCTACTCACACGGGACGAGTAAAATCTCTCTCGTCGACCTTCTCCGATGAAGATTAAGGGTTATGGCTTCCTCTGCTTATCTAATTTTCAGGCCCCCACCACTCGGATCATTCCCGCTTTACGACATTTTTCCCTACAGAATTCCCTACGAACAGGTGAGAAGGATTTCAGGCTGGATTCTTGGGTTCCTTGATTCTGGAAACTCCTTTTCTCCGTTTTATGCCGCGTAAACTCTAATGTATGGAGCATTTCGAGGTTTGAATGCCGTGATGTGGTTGTATATGGTTCTCTTGGTGGGCCACGAAATTTATGGTTTGGAATGAAATTGTGCTGCAGTATTTTGAAGCGTTTACTTATTTGAATATCCCATTTACAAAGAGAAAATACGAAAAAAATCAATACAAAATACATTGTTTTATTCGTTAAAAATCTGTCATGTTGGAGAAAAAGTGGTTGAGTCCGAAAGTTGAGTTTTCTCAACATTATGCTGAAAATTGGATTTTTTCTCACAAATATTTTTTCAGAAAAATATGCATTAATATAGATATGTATGAATCTTCAACTATTTTTAGCAAGAAAAATATTTTTTGCCATGGAAAAAGGTTTAAAGCACAAAAGTTAAAAAGCAAAAGTAGAAGGCGTCACGAGCCATAGAGGGACTAAATAATAAAGCAAAATCTGTCATTAACCAACCGACTGCCACCTCAAAAAAGAAATAAAATTCTTAAATGTACAAAAGGTAATTTAATGATAGCTAAAACCCTTTTTTTCAAAATCAAGATGCGTCCTTCATGAGATAATTTACAAAAAAAATGTATTAATTAAATTATTTGGTGCAGTTAAGATTATTGTTTCAATAAATTAAAAAGTGTACATCGCTTAGCACTTACAGTGAGAAAATGGAGTGGCAACTAAAGATTATTAATTTCAATAAATAAAAAAGTGTACATCGCTTAGCACTTACAGTGAGAAAATGGAGTGGCAACTAAAGATTATTAATTTCAATAAATTAAAATACGTATAATATATCGCTCACCACTTTGAGTAAAAAAAAAATCTATTTCATAAAATGAAATGATGAAATAAAAATTCTACTATCGGTCCACTAAACAATTCACCCAGTTTTACCTTTTAACAAACCTCGAATTTTCCCAATCCTTCAGTTCAATGCTATATACACTGCTCGACATTGAAAATGCAACACCAAGAAGGAGTGGTCAGAAATTTATGCAAATTTTACCGTAGACGCACGTCACCGAGTTATGCAAATGATATGAAATGCGCAGCTCTCCGACGCACGTGAAGTAAGATATAAGAGAATGAAGTTGAAAAGTGGGCTATGTTCATGTTGGTTTTTCTGCAAGACTAATTATCGGAGAAATTTGGTTTTTATCTCGAAAGATACATGTGATAGGAGGAAATGCCACGCCGTCCTCAACGAAGACACTTCCAGCATATAGACGACTTTACAAGGGGTATGGTGATCGGACTGAGAAAGGGAGGTTGCTCCATACGTCAAATTGCAGCCGATACCCACATGGATGCAAGCACCGTGCATCGGCTGTGTCGGAGATGGTTGGAAAGAGGAAATGTAGCCACATTGAGGGGTGCAGGTGCAGCCAGAGTGACGTCAGACCGCTTGGATCGACGGATTCACCGACAAGCTGTGGCGGACCCGCAAGTCACTTGTACGTCGATTCTGCAGCACGTGCAAGGTACCCTGGATGTTCCTGTGTCGACCAGAACCATTTCCCGTCGACTGGTTGCACGTGGCCTGCAATCACGGCGCCCGCTAAGAAGACTGCCATTGACCTCACAGCACAGACTCCCACGTTTGGAATGGTGCCGGACCAGAGCGACGTGGATGGCAGAATGGCAAACCGTAGTGTTCTCAGATGAATCCCGCTTCTGTTTGTCCAGCGATAGTCATCGCATACGTGTGTGGCGTCGACGTGGAGAAAGATCGAATCCGGCAGTAACTGTGGAACGCCCCACAGCGCGATAACGTGGCATAATGGTTTGGGGCGCTATTGCATACAATTCCGTATCACCTCTAGTTCGTATTCGGGGCCACTATGGCGGCCCAACGATATGTAGATAATGTACTGCGGCCGGTGGCAATCCCCTACCTTCAGGATCTGCCAAATGCAATTTTTCAACAGGATAACGCCCGGCCTCATAGTGCTCAAACCAGCCAACATGCTCTACGAGGTGTACAGATGCTTTCCTGGCCACCATACTCTCCTGACTTGTCACCAATCGAACATGTGTGGGACGTGATTGGACGCCGTTTGCACAACCTGTCACTGCCTCGTTCAGAGGACGAACTGTGGCAAATGGTTGAAAGGGAATGGAGTGCCATCCCTCAGGACACCATCCGCAGGCTTATTGACTCCATGCCTAGACGTGTTTCTTCATGCATCGCTGTCTGCGGTGTTCCTACTTCTTACTTAGCCGACGCCGTCCTCGCTCTAAATTTTGCTTATTTATTTTGAAATAAATATCACTTATTGTTCCATGCTGTCTCTGTCTTCTTACCAAATTTCATCAATTTCTGACCACTCCTTCTTGGTGTTGCATTTTCAATGTCGAGCAGTGTATATATCTCAAATGTTCTAAAAGAAAAAGAACCGTGCTGTTAACTTACAAATCTATCCGCCATTGTTTTTATGATCGATTCTCTGAAACTCGTAATTTTCCGTGCAGAATCTGTCCGAGTATGTTTTTTTTAAAGGTCCGTATAATAGTAGTAATACTATTGCTCAGGAAATGAATCTACTGTTACTTTAGTTCAAAAGACCAATTGAAGTTCGTGTTTTGTTGATAAATCATGACAGGGGACTGTTTATTCTCACTTAGTTGCGTAATAGCTGAAAAATAATTGGAACATAATTAGTTACGAAACTACCCTTTAATTTAGACACAAATTATGAACATAATAAATAATATGTTTCATAATTAAACTAATTGACATTAATAAAATTACTTACCAGAGGACTGTTTTTGCAACGACCAAGATGCATACTTTCATCACAAATGTGGCTCTGAAACTAAACGAAATGGCGTTTCAACACCGTTCTCGGCAATTTCGACAAATTCGCACTGATTACGTTTAACTTCATGCCAGAAAACATTTGCATGAGTAACAGATTTTTTTCTATTGCAGCTTTGAATTTGTGTCAGGGGATTGTTTGGAAAAATTCCGGACAGAACTTACAGGATAACATTAAGTTTTAGAAATACGTAATTTAAACTTATTTCATAAGAAAAATATAGTTGCCGTTTTCTTTTTTTTAGATATTTAATGCCAAATTTATGTAGTGTTAATAGGTTTTGTGAAATATTACCTTAAAGTGTTAGACTATAGGGTTGGGACAGAAAGGGGACTGTGTTTTTAGGACTCAGATTTTCAGAATTTCTAGGAAAAAAAGTTAAATTATTATCGCTTTAAATACCATTGGGCTGCAAGGTATTAATGCTTTTCGAGAAATAATTACTTTGTTATTTTTGAAATAATCATCTGAACATCCAATTACGAGTTTGCAGAGAAACGCTTTAATACACTGTATATTTCTAAATATTTGTCAAAAACATTCTCGTTGAACTTGTCACTTTCTATTATGAGAAAACAATAGTTTCAACTCGAAGCGTAAATACGAAAATATTATAAATTGAAATTATTTCGATTCCAAGAAAGCCTAAACAATAGCATCGAATTCTAAACGAGTGCATTTTGTGTAGAAACAGTCGGTGATAAAACTAGAACACGCACTGTAATCCGAAAACACCCAAGGCAAATAAAGGTATGAAAAATGAATTAAAGATAATTATTGAAGATCACATTTCTCATTTCTCAGCTCATTTCTGGGAAAAATGCATTAAAATGAATGCCCATTATTTTGTTTATTCCTCACTATTTGATGTATTTAGTTTAACGTGCTCAGTTAGATTAAGATATGTGTCAGTTTCCATTATATACTTCTAAATTTTCGCAGAAAACAAATGCTACTGGAAACTAGTTCCAGTAATTCTGCTTAAAAAGCTATTTAACTATAATTGCAAATTGCACAACTTTTTCCAGAAGGGAAAAATGTTGAAACATTTTAAAGACTTTTCGTGGTAAAGTCTTTATCCTGTTCTGAGAGCCAATTTCAATTTACCAGTGTAAAATTCTTCAAGATGCGTCGGTAATTCACCAATGAAATATGACTCGTTTGTTGACAATTATTTGTTTCATCAAAAGTAAATCGCCAATAACTACTTGCTGATACACTTAAAGAAATATTTTTTTGTTTATAATTAGGTACATTATTAAAATTGACATAGATAGATATTATTTCAGACAGAATTCTGCAAACATATTCGGCGACTCAATTTCACTGGATCAAACTCTTTAAGAAAGAATAACGTTTAAAATAATTTGCGCTTCACAATCCTGTTCTCAGAAAGGAAATTTTAACCCAATTAAATTAATAATTACCCAAAAATATGAAGTTAATGCTCTAATGTTATTAACATTAACTCTGTAAATTACCATACTTCTTAAAATTCAAGTAGACACACCACAAAAAAAGTAGCTCTCAGATATTTTTCTCGGGGCTTTATACCTTGGCAAAACATAAAATCGTCTCCGTTTCCATGGTTAGGGATTTTTTCCAGCCACTTCCCCCCTTCTCCGGCCAGAAAAGGGGGAAATAGGGGAAACAGGTGGAGGCCTGTTGCTCGTCAAAAACAGCGACTAAAGTTTTGATGAGATTTCACCCTCGTTTTCATTGCAATCTTCCCTTCCGGCCAAGTCACGTGCCATGCTTAACGTCCTCATGAATGGCTGAGGAGCTTTAGTTAGGCCAAAGAAGAAAGAAAAAAAAAATCTAAAAAAGAAGAAAAAGAAAAATGTAAGGTAGAAGAAATGTCTTCTTTTTCACCATTTAAGGTGAACGTGAGCGGGTAATTGCGTTTCCCTTAAATGAGTTTACTAAAATTTTAATGCTGTGCAGCGCCATTTTGGTTTCTTGCTTCTTGTAGGGAACACGTCGTTTTTTGTCCGGAAAGCGCCGTAGAATAACAAGAGGCGGTTATGTTTTTAGATTAAATATTTCCCTGTTGCCTGTTGCCCAAAGTAGTTTTAAGAGGCGTTTGGGTGAAAGTTAAATCTTAATTGGTTAAAGGGCTATAAACTTTGTTAATGAAGCAAAAAATATGTATTAAAAAAAGTCTCCCAACCGGGCTATTCTATCGTTATGAACGTAACAATCAAATTTTAAACTTTTTTTTTTTTTCAATCAAGGAACTCCGTACCAAAATTTGGGATAACATTAACAACATCAAGTTATACAAGAGTTTTAAAAAATGTAAGCTTTTATAGAACGAAATTGTAATTATGTGTCTTTAAAGTTTCATTGTTACGTCCATACAGGAGGAACTAAGGAGTTTCATTTAGAAGAAAAAAAATCCAACTTGATGAAAACATAACACGTACTACACAGGACATTTTCATATGACCCAATTAAAAATTGATGGTCAACATTGCAATCAATGGTACTTTTGTCAATTTTGTTTGGTGTTCTCCTTACTTTTCCTAGTGCATTTTCCATATTTTTTCTTTTTTTAAAAAAAAGAGAAACGGCAATGGTTGACAAAAAAAAAAAAAAAACATATCTTTCTTCTTCGTCAACTTGGTGATATACTTTATCAGCTGGATGTAGTACAGTTTAACTTTTCCTTCAAACATTTTTTCCATTTTTTGTTATCTTATCTTCGGAATATAGTTTTCAAGATAGAAAGAGTAGTGATAGTAAAGTAAACTAGTGTTTGTTTTCTAAAAAAAAAGGTAAAACTTAGTGTTATAGACAGGTTCATCTAAAATAAGATTATTGCTTTACTAGCGGTACCCGCACGGCTTTGCCCGTGGTATAAAATTAAAAGTTCATTTGTTTAATAATTGATATAACAGAAAGAATACTATAGTTTAGTTAGAATTCAACTATAATTCTTTAAAAGTATGATATAAAAATAAGCCAAAGGAGAAAATAAGAACAGTTATGTTGCTTACAGGAACCAACAGAAATCTTACCAAAGTTTAAAAATAGAAGAAGGTTCTTTTTTCTAACTTCAAAAACAAAATAATACATTTTCCGAAATGAAACACTTTAGAAAGAACGTCGCACTATCGCAATTTCTACGATATGTTTATAATTTAATTCCTTAAAAACTGAGAAAATAAAAACAGACAGTTTTTTCCAACAGTTAAATAACTCATTTTAATAAGTGTAGAGTTTGGATTGCTACAAAAACAAATACATTTTGAAAATTATTAAGGGAAAAAGAACAAAACAAAAAAGGTACAAAAACGTAACTATGGTAACAACATGAAAAGTTAATTTCCGTTGTGATAAAATAATTTATGTCATCTTTATTTTCAAATTTTATTCTCGAGCTTAACCATTTTAGAATCGTTTGGCTTGCTTTGCTCAAGGTAAGCCTTGACTTTCCGGGACTCTAAAGACAATTATTATAGCTCTTCTAATGCTCGTAGAAACTTCTAATTGCTATCATTTTTAGCAGAAAACTTTAAGCTTTCGAATGACATAAGACTTGAAAATGTGTATGAAATATTTCTTCCCCATTTTATTGAATTTGTATGATAAATGAGCTAGGAATTAAAATAGAAAAAGAACGAAATAGAATTTTCGAAAAAACGCTTCAAGACGCACACACCCATGCTACGAACTAATTTTGTGCCAAATTTTAAGAAAATCGATCGAACGGTTTTGGCGCTACGCGGGTCACAGACAGACAGACAGACCCACCATCAGCTTTATTATTAGCAGAGATGCAGGTTGGCAATACATTGGGTAAATGAGAATTTAGCCGCGACCAAAGAAAATATCATTATGCACTAGTATTGTTATACACAGGTTTTACTATGTTCAATATTTTATGAACTTTTTCAACACGCGTTTGTTGAGCAAGTACGAAACGAGTGAACGAAATACCTTACACTCTTTATACTACACTGCAAAAAATAGATGCGATTTTTACAGTATAATACAGCTAATTTTACAGTAATAAACTGTAAAATTGCTACTTTTACAATAGTAGACTAAAATTGCTAGTTTACAGTAATAAACTGTAAAATGACTACTTTCACAGTTTATTACTGCGTATTTACACTTTTAAATTGGAGCCTTTGCTGCCAGTACTAAACTGTTTTTTTACAGTATTATACAGATAATTTTTCGGTAATATTGCTAACTATACAGTAATCTCTACTAATAATAAAGCTGAAGGTTTGTCTTTCTTTCTTTCTTTCTTTCCTTCTGTCTGTCTGTCTGTTACGCGCGTAGCGCCAAAACCGTTCGGTCGATTTTCATGCCACTTGGCACAAAATTAGTTTGTAGCATGTAGTTTTGCACCTAGAAGCGATTTTTCGAAAATTCCATTTCGTTCTTTTTCTATTCTAATTCTTAGCGGAAATTCGATAAAATAGGTAAGAAATATTTCCTACACATTTTCAAGTCTTATGTCTATCGAAAGCTTGAAATTTTCTGCACAAAATGATGTCAGTTTGAAGTTTCTACGAGCATTAGAAGAGCTGTAATAATTGTTCTTAGAATCCCGGAAATTCAAGGCTTACCTGCAGCAAAGCAAGCCAAACGATTCTAAAATGGTTCAGCTCGAGAATAAAATTTGTTTGAAAAGAGAGATGAAATGAATTATTTTATCAACGGAAATCAACTTTTCATGTTGTTACCATGGTTACGTTTTTATTTCGTTTATTTGTTTCGTTCTTTTTCTCTTAATAATTTTAAAAATGTATTTGTTTTTGTAGCAATCCAAACTCCAAGCCTTATTAAAATTAGTCAAATGAAATATAATAAAATCGTGATAAGATGGCACCTGTCAATCAAATGAGAAATCGAGTCCTTTCTTTAAAATAGGTAGAGAAGGAAGAAACTGACGCGTACCATTTTTGTGAGTTTAGAGATATTTTGGCGATCTGACGAGTTGTGTAGAAGAGGGAAACATTGTTTAACGCAATGAGGTCAAAAAAGAAACAACATGATAGTAAACCATTCTAAATTTATCGTCTGGCAAAACATATTTTATTTCCTTTTTTTTATTTCAATATAAATTGCAGTAAATGGCTTGAGTGAACGAGTTTGGCTTTTAATTTATCATTTGCTGGTTGATGTTTGTCGATGTTTATTGTTTTTATTATCATGGTGAAGAATAATGCACGAAATTTCTATTATTTTGTTTTTGAAGTTAGGAAAGAAAACTTTCTTCTTCTTTTAAACTTTGGTAAGATTTCTGTTGGTTTCTGTGAGCAGCAAAATTGTTCTTATTTTCTCTTTTGGCTTATTTTTGTACACCTCCCCTTGGGGTTGCATTCGAATTTCCCCAAGGGGGTTTTACCCCTTTTATGGGATAAATCAGTGTTAATTTCAATGCAGACAAAAGTGATATGAATTGGCGCGACCACTTGGCGAAATATCACCAAGCTTTTAGTCGCCAAGTGTTTGACGCCAATTTGGCGACATATCGCCAAGTTGGCGACAAATTTGGCGAAAAAAATTATTTTTTTATTTGGGTTCAATTTGGCGCTATTGACGATATTTTGCGAAAAATCCACTGAATGATGTTAAAATCGGCGATATTTAGGAGATTAATCGTTGTGAAACATTTTTTTGCATTGTTTCGTGGCAGACTAGGGATGTAAATGTTTGAATTGTTATCTTGCTCACTCCAAGCACTATTTTAGCACTTAAGGCATCTACTAAGAAATTTACACGTAAAAGGAAGTAGTGTGGGGTCCATGCCAAATTTTTATATCATTCTTTGAAAGAATTATAGTTGAATTATAAATCAATTTTTTACAAATGAATTTTTAAGTTTATACAAAGCCGTGCGGGTACCGCTAGTAAACTATAAAATAGCTAGTTCTACAGTGATAAACCGTGAAATAGCTAGTTTTAGAGTATATTGTGCTTTTTCAGTTTTAAACAGGAACCTCTGCTGCCAGTATTATACTGTGAAAACAGGAGCTTATTTTCAGCAGTGTATTTCTGCTATAAATATGGTGGGTTGCTCATTAATTAGTTTTTATTGCCTCCATGTAACCGGCAAGAGGGAATCCGTTATTAGTTGGAGTGCTGTGATACATGTTCATTACGCTACTGTAATGTCATAAATATAGAAGGATCTGCACTTCAATTGCTTTACCTGACACAACACGGAGAGTCATTGATCAAGCAGAAATATCATTTCTTTGGAGAAAAAACTCAATCTCATTCTGGCAATACATAACATTCATCAATAAAAGAATGTGAGCTTCTTTCATATCATAGGCAGCGTTGTCGATATATATTTAATGATAAATCATTCATGCCGTTCGATATTTACTTCAACCATGGCGCTAATTGTTCCAGAAAATAATGGGCTAGAAGTTTAGGGCTTGCAGATTAAGTTCATACTCATGTTTGGATATAAGATACTTTAACCACATTTTAATGGTATAAAATGAAAAGAAAAACAAGTACTAAGATTAAATTAAAAATTTGAAAAACTCCCGACTCTGATTGCCGACTTCATATTAAAATGAGCTGCACTGGTCAGAAAGCATTTTAAATTCAAATATATTTAATTGTTTTCAAGAGGACATGGCAAACACGGGAAAGGAAAGATAATCCTAGTAAAATTTGCTAGTCGCAAAAGCAGAATGAAGGAGGAAAATTGAAAATTCTTGAACTAAAATCAATTACAAGTAACATTTTAAATCACTGAGTTTTCTTTCCTTGTCGGCCAACAATGACATCGGTTTAAAATTGCGTAAGAAAAAGCCTTAGCCGCATTTGTTGAAAAACGTTGTGCGCCAAAAATTTTTTAACTATTTAAATAAATGAAAAATTGCTGAATTTTGAAAAAAGGAAAATATTTTAATAAATAATTTAAAATGTTGCTTTGATTATGATATTTTCTTTTCTTATGCTTTGATGAAGTCTTTTTCTAACAGTAAACTCAATTTTGATAAGAAGTGATTCTTAAAAACATGAAGGTCACAAACCAATAAGTTGTGAACTTCGACTAGTCCTAAAGCGTTTTATAACCATATTTTTATTTCCCCTCCGTTGCTGCTAAATTTCAAAAAGGAAGAAATAAGCTATGTCTTAACTCGTGATATTTTTCGAATCACTCTATTTTGCAATTCTTTGAGTACAAATGCAGCTTTCATCAATAAAGGTCTGAATGCGGATGTAAATAACCATTAACACTGGCAATAGGAAAAAAAACTTTCGTTATTCATCCTCCGTTATTTCATTACGTTGTCCTCAAGAACCGTATGAAATCATCCCCGCGGAAACATCAGTTGACGTCACCTTCGGTTCCGATATTTCATGGCATGTCCGACAACTTGTTGCACTTTTCTTCCTTGAAGGATATATCGGACTTAATTAAGAACAATCTAGGTGCAAAATAATTTAAAAATAATTATACATAATTTTCTGTGTCAAACACATTTAAATGTAAGTAGATATCTCGTTAATGGATACATTTACAAAAAAATATTTCCTACTAAGATTTTACATACTTTATCAGGTAGGACCCGCAAACCCCCTTTTAGATATGCTCACTTTAAATATAAATAAATGGGGGGAGGCACTTACCCCCTCCTATGGGGTTACCTAAGTGGGTCCCCACGTCATTTTTTAAAGAATGCGATAGTTAAAAATATTTAAAGCATTTTTTAAGGAAATAATGCTGAACTTGTGCTTATTAATAATGTCCAAAATAAAATAAGTCAACAAGTTTAAACTGTTTTGCTTCAAAACTGTTGTGCATGTAAAAGGCTTTAAAAACGAGCTCTTCTAAAAAGGGGACCCACTTATCCTAACTAACCCTAAATGAAAAGAAAGAGTAGCAATAACGTTTTAAATCATGAAATTCTTTCTTTTACCTACTTCATCCATTATTTAATTTTCAAAAAACAATAAAATAAATTAACTATATACTTGTATGCATACAAATACATACATGTCAGTAGCGAGGTGTGACTTCAAGCATCAGTCATTGCTAACTTTCAGATACCTAATCTAACATACCATATCATATGTTTCACAGGCAAATAAATTTTTTCATAGTTAATTTAAGAAATGATTGCGTACTTAGTTTTATTTTTTGAAAATAATATTCATTTTCATATTTTTAGTTGAATATTTTTAAAATTATAATCAGAAAATGAAGTAAAAAGCTATAAAATTATCAAATATATTTACATTCTGCATTAGTTATTTGTATGTGTAATCAAGTCTTCGGGTCCTTACAGTGAATTTTTTCTATACATGTAGAATAAAAACCTTCTTTTTGTTTTAAGGATGCTAATATTTCTTTTTAGATTGGTATCAGCGAAAGGTTCTTCAGGCAGTTTGCAGTTTGGGTTAATCTCTCTAGATTTTTTATTGAATGTTTTATGAACTTTTACAATTTTACAAAAACACACATATTGTGTTTCTAGAATTTTTCAAACTGCACCATTTGTGAAAAGTTGAAAACCGACGTTTAGAAGGTAAAATAACACTTTTTTGAGTGTTCACCCATTTATTTGTATATTTGGGTCTATGTGTGTGTATGCTCGTGTGTTTTTCCAACGCTGCACGAAAGATATGTATGCAATATTTTTTTCCTTTCTGTTTTAGTGTAAGTTTTTCTGTAAACAAAGAGGAAATAAGAAGTTCTGTCAAGAACTAAACGAGCTTACTTTCCCGTACATCGACATCGGCATTCTAGCATCTGATCATTATTCTCTTGATTATCTGAGACTGAAAATTATGTCAAACATACCTTTTTGGCACTTAAAGCTGATTTCGAAAAGCAAAATATACCCCTCTCATCAGATGAAATAGACACGTAAAAAGTAATTAACGAATAAATAAAGTTTTGTCGCACCTTTTAAAGAGTGTAACTGTTACAGTTCCTCCGTAGAAAAAATCCTCCATCGTTTTCAAAAAAAATAATAATAATAATAATATTAATAAAATAAATAAATAAATAAATAAAAGTACAAAGAGCATCAAAACACATTTTATCAAAGAAAGAAAAAAAAAGAAAAAAAACTCGTCCGTTAATTAAATGTCTCGAATTTCACTTTTAATCAGTTGCCAGTTGTTAAATATAACTAAAGAATAAAATGTTCTCGTGAATGAAAACATTTTGTTACAAAAAAAATCGTCTGCAAAAAAAAAAAAAAATAATAATAATAATAGTAATAAATTAAATAAAACAAAGGAATAAATAAACAAAAAACCGTCTGCACGTTCAGTCACTTTTTTTTCTGAGCCTGCATTTCCGCCATGTTCGCGGAGTCGGGGTCGGAATCAGAGTCCTCACAGAAGATTACTCAGAAAAGTACTTTACAAACATTATTTATCAAAACCATTTTCTTACTAATTTAGTTTGAATGAAATCCGACTTTAAGTTCAGGATCAACATTCAACTTGAATTCGCCGTAGACGCTAATGTTATTTTTTTTCTGAACGGTTCAATATTGAACGAAAAATGGTTCAAATCAAAAAGCAAAATATGGGAATGTATGGGAAAGCCTCTCCGAGATCTTTCAAACAAAAAAAAAGTTTATTCCATTCGGACGGTTCACTCAAAAGTTATTAGGTGGGGAAAGGTTGCTTGAACGGTTCAATGTTGAACGAAAAAAATGCTCAAATGGAAAATTTAAATAGGGTAATGAAGTATCCTTGCTGAGATCCTTCGAACAAAAGAAAAAAGTTTATTCCATTCGTACGGTTCACTCAAAAGTTATTAGGTGGGGAAAGGTTGCTTGAACGGTTCAATGTTGAACCAAAAATGTTCAAATTGAAAATTTAAATACGGTAATAAAGTATACTTGCCGAGATGCTTCGAACAAATAAAAGTTTGTTTAAATCGGACTGTTCATTCAAAAGTTATTAGGGGTGACAGCTTGTTTGAACGGTTCAATAATGAACGAAACATTGTTCAAATCAAAAATGTAGATACGGGAATGAAGTATCCTTGAAAAGATCTTTCGAACAAAAAAAAGTTTGTTCAAATCGGACTGTTCACTCAAAAGTTAGCATCGCGGGACAGGTTGTTTGAACGGTTCAAAGTTAAACCAAAAATTGTTCAAATCGAAAAATCAAGTATGGGAATGAGCTGTACTCGCCGAGATCTTTCCAACAAAAAAAAGTTTGTCCAAATCGGAATGTTCATTCAAAAGTTATTAGGGGGGGGGGGACAGACAGACCGACCGACACACAAATTCCCCATCTCAATACCCTACTTTCAAATTTTTAATTTTTCGATAATTATTTTGCCTTTTTATTTTTTTAACTTGGCGATATTTTTTGGACTTGGCGATATTTTTTAGATGCATTAAGCTACTTTTAATACTTTTTTCGTCTTTCTTTTATTTTTAACGGGAAAGTAGGCTAAAAAAAGGAATGTAAAAAAAAGTCGGAAAATAGCAAAACAAAAAAATAGTTTAAAAAAAATAGGCCGCCTAATTTGTGTTGTCTCATTAAGTATATGTATACATTGATCAGTTCTCAAATGATTAAACAGTGAGTCGGTTATGAATTTCATACTAGCTGCCAGGGCAGCTAGATTAGCTTCCTGCGGCATGTTGATGCATAATGTCCCCCGCCACCCAACTTTTACCTCATTCTGATGTAATATTATTTGAAAGATTCAATTTTCATAAGATTTTAAGACATACTACGTACGTGGCCCACTAATGCCCAAGCAGCTAGCTGCGTGGCCCGGCGTTGCACGGGCGCTTCGCGCCTTTAAAGTAGTAGTAAAGAATGTTTCAAAAAAATACTCGCCGCCAATGCGGCTCGTTAACAGGCGCTACACGCCTTCACTTTTTTTCCTGCATCAAAAATTCATTCGAATTATTGAGATGCTTCGCGCCTTCAAAATGGCGAGGAAAGTTACAGCAAGTTCTGCTGGCTCAAGGGAAAGAAGAAGACATAGATACTCAGTTTTTAATATAAGTAGATGGCTTTTCAACAAATGAATGTTTCAAAATATTACAAGTAGCTAGCGATAAAAATACTACGTAAGTAACCCGCTTATGAGTTTCGTGTTTGATTTAGTTAAGCCTTCATTCAAAATTCTCGTTATCATTGTTATTACTGTTTCATAGCAACGACGGTTTGCAACAATGGATTTCATATTTAATCATTTATTAGGCTTAATCGCTTTAAACTTGACTACTTATTAACTGATATCTTCGCTAATTAAAATCGTATAATTATATAAATTGAAACTAATGACGTCTGAAAAATTACCTCTCTATCGGTACCTGGTTCGACTTTCAGTTTATTGGCGTTCAGGAGAAAGAAGCGTGACATAGATAGATAGAAAGAAAGATAGATACTCAGTTTTTAATATAAGTAGACTAGCTGCCAGGGCAGCTAGATTAGCTTCCTGCGGCATGTTGATGCATAACGTCCCCCTTCTCTAACTTTTACCTTATTCTGAAGTTATGTTATTTGATACAATTTAATGTTCATTCGATTTCAAGACATTCCACGCACGTGGCCCTGCGTTGCACGGGCACTTCGTGCCCTGAAAGTAGCGAAGAAAAATTCAAGAAACTACTCCCCGCCAAGGCGGTTCGCTAACAGGCGCTTCACGCCTTTACTTTTTTCCTATATAAAAAAAATCATTCGAATCATTGAGATGCTTCGCGCCTTCAAGATGGTGAGGAAAGTTTCAGTAAGTTCAGCTCGCTCAAAGGAAAAAAGCAGACATAGATACTCAGTTTTTAATATAAGTAGATGGCTTTTCAACAAATGAATGTTTCAAAATATTACAAGTAGCTAGCGATAAAAATACTATGTAAGTGGCCCGCTTATGAGTTTCGTGTTTGATTAAGTTAAGCCTTTATTCAAAATTCTCATTATCATTGTTATCACTGTTTCATAGCAACCACGTTTCAACAATGGATTTCATATTTAATCATTTATTAGGCTAAATCGCTTTAAATTTGACTACTTATAAATTGATATCTTCGCAAATTAAAATCGCATAATTATATAAATTGAAACTAATGAAGCCTGAAAAATTACCTATCTATCGGTACCTGGTTCGACTTTCAGTTCAGTGGCGTTCAGGAGAAAGAAGCGTGACATAGATAGAAAGAAAGATAGAAAGAAAGAAAGATAGTTAGAAAGAAAGATAGTTAGAAAGATACTCAGTTTTTAATATAAGTAGATAGCGAAGAAGCAACAAATGGTTCAAAATAAGCAATCTCCATAGATTATCTCCATAGATTATTTCTCTAAGTCGAATGCTATACCCGGTCGAAACTCGCTCATTTCTTTATCGAATTGCATGAAAATTTATGATTTTGAAGCTTATCCCGCGGGCTATTGACGAAAATTAGACCCAACCTCTAAGAAGTGTCGGTTCGTTTTTTATTCGAACTTCAATTTTTGGGCACAAAATTGACTCTATCTAGCGAAATAATTGTCGTATCGTCTCCATTTTGATTTCATTCGAAAGATAAAAAAAAAATGCGTTCTTTAGAACGTTTCTCCGCTAGCGCCGCTTAACGAGAATCTCGAAAATCCACGTTTAAGCTACTTATAAGCGATTGAAGTTTGAAAAAGTTAAACTTTTTGCTCAACTGTTAAAATCGTTACCATTGTTGTTCAAATCAATTTTAAATGCGACATTTTAAGCCAAGGCTTAGCTCGGTAAACCTTAATTGTAAACTTTATTGTTTCAAAATACTATGGTAGTTTTGCGATAACGTTAGTATTTAGTTTAGTAGTAGCCTTGGGTATTTGATTTTAATATAGGGTATCACTTTTGTAGTAGTTGTAAAAGTGAACGTGTCTTTGATCTCTTTGAAAAGTTGTCAGAACGACGGCAGTTGATGGGGATATTGTGCAAACGTACAAGATTTTACAATGCCAAGGAACAGGGTACCAACAGGCAGACTAACAGGAAGGTGTCTACTACCTAGACAATATTAGACAATTCAACAATGCTTTGGCCTTCGCTTCAGTCAAAGTGGACTCAGTTAACATTCCTGGCAGAGGTCCATATAGTTTTAAACTACATGGTCAAGTGTACCATATGATCGGGAACTTGCAACCTCCGGCAGGGACTACACCAACTTAAGCTGGACTTTTCTTTATAGATTTCGACACTGCGCTGCAACTTCGGGCAGATAATGAAGCCAATAAAAATTGTCGTATTAAATTTTAAGTTTAGAGTTTTTTTTTTTTTTTTTTTTTTTTGCGGAATTCCGCACGGGTCACCTAGTTCAACATAAAACTTCAAATAATTTTTCCTTCAATGCACGCTAAAAGAGGCTGGTGTTTAAGGAATATCATTGGAAGAACATACTCTCTTTGATTTTGTAGAAAATTGATAGTTAAAGTTATGATAATAGTAATTATCACTATAACTCATCTTAATCTACATTGCAAATGCAAAGCAATACACTGCATTCACTTCGAAGAATTTCCGTTGAATAAAAATAATAAACTCTTATACTAATTTCTTCTTTATAAGTAAACAATGCATGCGTTAATATAAAACAGATTAAGGTCAATTGTAAACAATATTTTAATAAGTAAACGTTTGTCTAGAATTTTCCCTATGTCGACAATTATCGACTTATATCCTTGCATTACTCTTTAACTCCAAACATTAATTTTTATTCAAAAAGGTTTCATAACATTCATTATAATGTTTATTAATGGAATAAATTTAACGACGTAAGCGAAAATGTTGATTTAATGGCATGAAGTTTACATGGATCGTTAAAACATCATTAACGATGAAAAATGTAGCAGGAAGATTTTGATTATCAAAAGCGTAAACGGTAAAAAAGACTATATTTATGCCATGTTTCAGTTTGAGTTCATGTAAAGTAAAAAAATGAGTCTAATTATTACGAAAACATTTTGACTTTGATTTCTTTTTTCACAAATAGGTGATTTGGATTAAGTATAGTAATTATGCAGATAAAATGTCACATAAACATAAGTGCAAGGTGGATGAAGAGAAACTATTTTCAGGATTTTATTTTTAGAATTTTTTTTAGAAACTTGTCGTGAGATAAGTAATGCTTATTAGTTCTTATTCTTGTGGAGATAAAAGGATTATTTGAAATTCCTCTTTAGAGAACGACAATGTATTTTACTTGTTCTAGTGGAAGTTATACATTTTGCAATGTAATAAATATCAAATGTTTCTAATATTGAATTTAGTTTGATGGTTTTGAAATAAGTTTTGATTAACTGAGTGCTATTTATTGCTCAATCCATATTAAGAGGAGGACCTATTTAAGTAGATCTGTTCCCTTTATTCAATTAATTTAAACATTAGCTTCTAATTTTAATACATTTGAAAATTAGGAATTATTATGCATCGTAACATAAAATGTCAACTTTCTAAAACATTTTTTCTAATTTAAAAATTATTTGTACGTTCTGCAATAAAACTTACATCAGAATATGTGTGTGAAAAAGCGTATGTGAAGTGAAAAAGCGTTTTAGTTTTGTATAAGTAAGTCGTACGTGATCACTAGGGTGGTTCAAAAAAAAATTTTTTTTTTTGCTACGGACCAAGGCGGACCCTACTTTTTTTACATTTATGTACGAGATCACTCCCCTAAGATTTCAGCTCCCTACTCTTAATGGAAGATGGTGCTCAAACACCCTTCATTTTTCCGCTTCTTCGTAATTTTCAATTTTTGTGTTTTTCAGACTAAAGAGACCATTTTCTTGGAGGAGATTTTTTTTTCAACTATTCTCATTTTACAACGCATAACTATTAGTTCAAACAATTGGAAAGTTTTTTAATCGTTTGAATATATATAGCAACACCTTTGATACAATTGATTATTAAGTAGATCGCAGCATACAATGTAGATTGCAGTACTACTTGTCTACATGTTGTGCTATGATTTTCAAAACCTACGCTTGCCAAAATCGAGTTGTGGAAGAACTGCGCAAAATGATTTTTATGTTTTTAAAGTAGTGGGATGAAGAGAAAAAAATTGCAAGATTTAAAGTTTTAAACTAATAGTGCTAACAGCATCACAAGAAGAATGAATTAAATTATAAAAACTAATTGCACAAAATAAACAATTGTAGCTAGTCTGGCATAGAACTAATCGGAAATTTAGGATACTTTATGGTATGATAATGATTGGGTCGTTATATTCAAAAACATAAAAAATAAAAACCAAAGTTTAAAATTCTCCGAATAAAGCGTTAATAATGTGTAACAATGTCATGCTCGTGTAAATGGGTTGAGCATTATCCAAAATGAATAACGAAAGCAACGAGAAAGGGAAAAAACTAAAGAAAAGGGAGAAATATAAAAGAATGAAAATACGAAGCAAAAAACAAATGTGGCATTATAAACAGCACTTTCATTCAAACAAAATCTTTACATATTGCAGTTTCTATATATATTAACAATGAAAAAGTAATGCAGTAATTTATTGTTTTTAGCTGGTTTTCAAAACGCATGATTGCGTCGGCAACTTTGGTACCGGACCAGGTTTTGCTTGGTTTCTGGTCTTCATCAAAAAACAGAAGGCTCTTCCTGGGCCTATTCAAACGGTTAAACCACGTGTTCTGGTCGGTACGGGGGACCCTTTAGGGAGTGAACGTATACTCAAACATTTCATATTTATATTAAAAGTAGTTTTTGTTGTACAAAGGCTGAGCAACAGTTCTTTGATTTAAACTGAATTTATAGATAAAGCACGCTTTTTAAATTTCCCGGTATGATGCTGTTGTTAGTTAAAAACTAAGGCAATGAATAAAAAGCGTCACTTTAACAGTTTAAAATTCGTCTTTTAATATAGAGTATCTGCTCTCCAAGAATACGTTCCATAAAAATCAATAATGTAAAAATATCTGCATAAAGCATGTAACCTCAAAGCATAAGAAGTTTTTCCCTCCATAAAAAGAAAACTGGCACAAATTCTCCATTTTTCAAACGAATACTGCATATATTTTATTCTTAGCATGAACAAAATGATCTTTCCCATTCCTTTGTCGTGAAAATAAATGCGAAAACCATTTGAAAAAGACGTAGAATAATTTTAGGGCAGAAATATATAAAAAGCGATTTTTCTTATTAAACTTCGCAGAAATGGATAAGGCGAAAAATAGTGCTCCCTTATATAACATTTGATTGAGAGTTCATAAATTCAACACTAATGCAAATGTGCAACAAGAAAATACATGCACGTGTTTCAGAGTTGTTATTAGTCATTTTTAGTACAAAGAATGGAGCTTTGTGATAAGGTTTTTCTTTTTCTTTTCTTTTTTTTTTTCAAATTACTTTACCTTATTGCACACTGAAGAATTTAAATCCAAGTACCGTAAAATGGGGTATATAGGAACAGCGGGGTCAATCGGAACAAAACTTCACGACCGTACAAAGAAATTCTTCATAAATAAACTATTGGGTATTTTTCGCCATGATTTTTTTGTTAGAAAGGTAAGATCATAGGAAGTAGGAAAAAAATACGTTTGTCAATCTGGCAATGCTACTCGCTTCTAAGGAGGGCTGCACGTGGAATGCTAGAAAACATCACGTTTTCATAGTCTCCAAAACTTTATATGCAAGGACAAACCTTCTTATATTTAAAACCTAAGAGTGGTATGTTTCAATTATACATGTACCTGAACAACAGAATATCGCATTAGAATTTACATTTTTTATAAATTGTGTCATAAAAATGAAGAATTCCGAAAAATGCCATAGGAAAAAAAATGCGGGGTGAATCGGAACACTTTGTTTTGTTGTTCCAATGCAAACTTATTTGAAAAAAACTGTTTGAAAAACCAAGATTCTAACCCCAATTCTTCTAATCAAGACAGAGACAAGGATTTATTACTGTTTATCCCTTCTCTTAAGCAACTAGATCTTAGAATGACAAAAAGTTGTAGATTTCAAAAGATTTTTTCTCCAGAAGACTTTTTTTTACTTAAAATACGAGGGGGAAAGTCATATAGACTTATATAGTAAATGTCCAGTACACAGACAGTGATGAATAAGAGAAAAAATCTTTCAGGACAATCCACGAAACCTATAGATTTTAAGAAACTATAGAAAAGGCAGAATTTATCCCAGGAGATGTTATGAAAAAACTTAAGCCAAATCATAATTGCTAGTTTTAAGGACAAGTACATATTTGTGGACGACATGAGCGACTTCCATTCATGTCAAATCTTTGCATTTCAATTTAAAAGCATTTCTTAAAATTATTTTTCATTTTTTATAAGTTCAAAATTATTTTGAATTTTGATAAATTATAAACGTTTACTGGTATTGAAATTATCCATTTATTTGATAGTAATTATCTGTTCTTATTCTCCCTGATCAATATTACTCATGTTTGTGAGACCTATTACAGGTTACATTGAAAAAAATAAAAATTTTGACATGTGTTCCGATTGACCCCTATTTGCGGGGTGATTCGGAACACCCATAATTTCCTATATATTTTAATAATAATTGTTCAAAATGTTTTGTCTTTGTTTGGAACATCAAAAGTAAAGCAAGACCGAAGTTTTTATGCAAAAATTCAAATTAAAAAAAAATCTTTTAACTGCTTTTTTTACAATCAAAGCTGAAAAGTGTTCCGATTCACCCCATTTTACGGTAACTCCAGAACATGTGAATGAAAGATTCATTGCACATCTGCACGAACCAGCCTTGAGTTTATTGATATTTTGCAGTCTGAACAAAAATAATCAATTCAGTGTACAACATTCATGAAACTTTCTCATGACGTTTGAACTGAAAAAAACTGCTATCGAATTTCAGGAGAAATTTGAAAAGTTAAACAAAAAAGACCGAATTAATGAACAAAAAAAGTATGCACTGTTTTATGTTATAGTTTTGCTTCAAAAAGAAAAAATCTGATGTAGCATTGCTTTCACTTCACATTGCTTTCTTAAGCACGTCAAATAAATAATAAGTTGTTTTTATGACGAAAATATGACTTCTTTTAAAAGGGTATTGCTGGGTTTATATGGGAAACTTGCCCAAGCGATTTTTTCGACTAGCACTTGGGGTATCATTCTGGTGTCGAGTTAAAAAAAATAGCCAACTTTTCAGTGCTTTATCTCAAGCGACCTTGGAGTTTTTCTAAACACCTATTTTTTTTTTTCAGAGTATAAATTCAAAATTAATGCATAGTGATTTGCTCCTTATTCTTAGGATTAAAAAACTAGAAAAATATTATGATTAGAATTTGTTATCGAAAAGCTAATTTTTGGTGATGGAAATAAAATTTAATATTTTTCAATGCTGTTCTGGAGAGTGTCACCCACTAAATTTTGTCAGAAAATGTCCTTTATACTACTCTGCACTCAGGGTTTTTTTTAATTTTTTAAACTGAAAAGTAAATTTGTTTTCATAATTTTGTATTTTAACTAATTTAAATATTTTTTATTTCTAAAAAAAATCAGATGTTTTTAACGAAAATGCAATTTTACCAGAAAAAAAACAGGAAGAAAACCATAAAAAACTAATATAAAAAATGCTAAATTATAAAGGATGACATGGTAACAGTTTCTCTATAATGTTATTTAATTGCAAAGCATAAAAATATTCTCAATATAAATACGGGAGTCACTCTGAAATTGTGATTCACGCAGACGGTAAGTTACGGGAAAAAAATTGACTGCTTAGTTTGAAAATAAAAACATTTTCACTCACAAGGAAACCTTACGCCCTTCGGTCACCAGTTTTGTCACAACTCGCTCTATTGAAAGAGACTTGCAAGTGTAGTACATACATACCTAAAATCCTCATGTTTACAACTCAGAAAGAAGGAGTTAATTACTTTTGAAAATGTCATCCTAACGATTTGTTCAAGCTCCAAAAACACTATCTAACGGAGTTGTTACGCCAAAATAGGTAGCTTGTAAGTTTTTAAGCATGATAATTTTTCAAAAAAAATTTATTTGTCGACATAATAAATTGTAAATAATAAAATTACAAAATTGCCGTTATTTTTTAACATAAAATTTGGTGAACTTTCAGATATAAATCAAAAACTATTTTTATCGATTATTTCATTTAATAGTGCATATTCTTTTCTGATAATTATCATCAAAACAAATACAGCACAAATTTAACTGACATTGACTGGGAGAAAACAGAGTAACGTTAAAATAAACACAAAGTTTTTTTAGTTTACCAAAGAAAAAACAACGGAGCTTTATTAGCAACATTATCTCTACTTTAATCGAAGACAGCTCCATTTTTAAGATTTTCGGAATAAATATTTAAATAATATCACTTTCTCCGTATCGGACGTATCTGGTAAGATATGTCCGTTAAGGAGAAAAAAAAAACTGTTAGAAATATAGTTTCTGGAAGTCTTCAAAATTTAAATGTATTAAATGGAATCAGAATCCTTGTTGTTCATAAAACTCATGCAACGAAATAAGGATTTTAACATATTTGATGTCTCTGCAGGTAGTGTTGTGCAGAAATTGTTGCTTTTAACCCATTTATGCCCAAGATTTCTTTTAACAATTTTTTTTCAATTTTTATCTGCTTAAAACTCTTACTTGGAATGGTTTACATACATTTTAGGCTTAAAATAGTTCGCCGTTGCCATATTTATTAAGTTATTTAACGTCCTGTTTGTGGGATATTTTGCAGATATGTGAGCAAAATACTACCCTACTTGACTTTTCTTTTGCAAAGTAACATTACAGAAGGCATCTGTGATCAATTTTAAGCAAATCGTTTTAAAATAGTTTAATTTTATGAAAAAAAGTTCGCATAAAAACTTACTTTCTGTGGCTACCCATGATGGATCGTTGCTTAACTGATTTGTCTGAAAATAGCTGTCAATAAATAAACTCCGATGTCCAAATAGTGGCTCTAACTGGTTTTCTCAAGAAGAAGGACTATTTAACTTGTGAAAAACAGCTTTAGTAAAATGATATACATATTACAGGTTTTTGTATGCAGTAACTAACAAGCGTCCCGTTTTTAGGCTACTGGACTTAAATGGGTTAATAAAAATGGAATTGCCCCTTTGTAAACAATTCACAACAAGAAGCGTTACGTGAAAAATATTCCAATGGCCAAGTCCAAGCAAAATGCTGATTCTCTACGTTTTACGTACGTTTTTTTCTTCTTTCTGTTTCAATTTTTTAGATTCCTAATTTCGTTTGTTACACATTTAAGATCCTTTTGGGAAAACACAATCTCAAACTAAACACATAAAAATATAATTACAATTACGTGCACACACTTAAGAGTAACGGGAAAAAATATGCTCTTAGATAAAACAGAAACAAACATTTACTCACATTTTTTTACACTCAGAAGAACATCTCCTAATAGAATGAAAGAAAGATCCAAGTACTTTAATAAAACTGAGAACTTTCACAGATGTGTACACGTACTGTGTTTTGTTAGCTAAAAGCAAATCAAACGTGAATATTTTATTACAGCACTGGAATAAAAAGAGAAAAGAAGAAAGTACAAAAAAGGAGTAAAACTCGTAAAGATTCCATTTCAAGAAAGAAAGAAATTACCAAATAAATCGCGGGTTTTTTATAGTTTTTTCTTACGCCAGCTGCTGGTTTGAAATTACTTTAACTTCTACTTCTTTGAATATTTGACGTCCTAATGTCTTTCCAGCTCAAAATACTAATCATTCGTTCAGTTTTTCTTCTATTGAAGAGGAAATTAGTTTTGATTCTGGATTCTTTTCAATTGGGAGGTTTTAGAATTTTTTCAGAGAGGATGGCTCAGAAAATGTTTTCAATATTGATACTTTTAGCTCGAAAATAACTTCTTTTTCGTGAAGTTTTAACTAACTAAATCTTTTATTCTGACTGTTTTAACCATTAAGCCTAAAAACGATTTCAGACTACGGTGTTACAGCAAGTAATAAATTGTTTTTAATTAACTTTCAAGAGAAAGTACTAAACAGTATATAATTAATTGCAAAAATTCTCTGGTAATCATATGATGCAAGAAAAAAAAAAAGCAAACGAGGACATTCTTTTAGTAAAATGAGACAACGTGTATAAAAGTATAAATAAAAGCATTTAAAATTCAGCAAACAGCTATTTCAAGGTTATGAAATACAAGTATCTTCATCAGTGCCTTCATTTCTTGACCAAGACTTTCACCAGGAATTGTGAGACATTCTTTTTGTCTCAATCATTGACTGAGAGGCTTGTATTTCATAGTCTAGAAATTTTTTTTTTACTGAGTTTTAAATATTTTATTTGTAGTTTTATACATGCTGTTTCATTTCACTTATTAACCGACTTCAACAAAGGAGGAGATTATTCAATTCGTCGGAGATTTTTTTTTTTTTTTTTTTTGTATTATAAGATTACTCGAAGACGCCTGGACCGATTTCAAAAATTCTTTTTTTGTTAGAAAGGTCTTTCTTTCCGATTGGTCCCATCCTCTCGTGGTCCGGGTTCGATAACGGGAACCTGCAGAAAAGAAATTGGAATCACAGTAATCGTAATAATGACCATTTTGAAAGCCAGGCTTCTCTGGATTGCATAATGAAATTCATTTCTATGGTCATTTTGAAAATTTTAAACCGAGTATCTTTCTATGTCCTGCTTGTTTCTCCTTAACTCCAACGAACTGAAAGTCGTACCAGGTACTAATTGATTCGTAATATTTCAGGTTTTATTAGTCTTAATTTACATAAGTTTTGATAAAGGAATTCTGAAGAAAGTGAGGAAAATCTCCAAATTTTTGCTCAAATTTAAAGCGATTTGTCCTAAATGATTAAATATGAAATACACATTGTTACAAAACATGATTGATATGAAACAGTTATTATAATGATAATGAAAATTTTGAATGAAGGCTTAACTGAAGCAAACATGAAACTCATTAGCGTGCCACGTACGTAATACGTCGTAAAATTTTATGAACCGCCAGCATCTAGTGTTGTTTTGCATCTAGTGTGTAAATTAGTTGAAAAGCCGTTAATATTTAGCCTTTGATTAAACTGGTACACAAATAAATACCAGAGAATAACAAGGATTATTTTTTAGTGTCAATCGTTTAAAATTTTAGACGGGTTGATACTTTCTTTCTTTTTTTCCTTACATAGTTTATTTTATGAAGCATTTGCTTAAGCAAATTAGGTGAAGTTTTGTAATGGAAACATTACCTTATTTCATATGTACATTTACACTAAAAAGAATAAAATAAAATATTTTTGGGAAAAAAAAATTGAACCGACTTCGGAACTTCACTCGGCAAGTGCTCTAAAAAGTAAAAAATAATTTTATTCTTTGAACACCATCGACACTACATTTAAACATAAGTTTTGAAGTCGGTGCAAAAACTATAGGTGAAATGATGTTTAACTACATTTTGCCAACATTTTTCAGAGAAAACCATTAAAAATTAAGAGCTGAATATTTGTACCATTACATAAATATGTGGTTGTCAATGTAGTGTATGCGAATGCGATAAAAGAACCTGGATTCATTGCAATTGAAATATATAGTTAAATTATAGTTTCGTATGATTCTATATAGGGTCATTCCATGTCAAGTGATCCAACGTTTTTTACCTTACATTTTTGTATTTCTTTCACATTTGGCTCATCACTTGTACCCCTTGAGGTAATCAAAAGTCTCAATTTTTGGATTTTTATCTCTATTATTTTTTCATTTATGAGACTTTGAACTTAGGAAAAACCCTCGTTTTTCCATGGATAAGGGTACGTAAAAGGGACTATAACTCGGCACCAAACATAGATAGAACAATTTGGTAAATGGCATTTTAAAGTACGTTAGTTGCCGCTTAATCTGATATGCAACATGACTAATTTGATAAAAATTTTCTTTTTCAAAAAATGAAATTTAAATTTCAAGTTTAAATTTCTCGAAAAACATATAATGAATTTTTTTGAAAAAATTCTCAAAAATTCTTGTGTATTTCACCTATGTTTGTACAAATTTTTAGATTGGGATCTCAATGGGATCATATTTTTTTGAATTTTTGAATAAAACTGTATAGGAAAAAAATGATATTTTTTAGATTCTATTTATTTAAATACTAAGTTCTCTTGCTTATGATGGTCTAAAAAGTAGTGAACAAACATAAATATATTTAAAGTGAGCTAGCATGAGCTTATAGATTTGTCAGGTTCACCCCCCTCCCCCCTTCCTCCCCCGCACAACCATTCTTTTTTAATTCAAAACTGTTCAAAATGTTTAAAAAAAAAAAACACTCTTTGATACAAAATTAATAGTAAACTTTTTTAAAGTTGGTAAATGAGTTTCCTTATAACTAGACGAAGTATCCCCCTCCTCCACCCAAATATATCATTAACGCTGTACTATTATGACGTCTAACCTGGGGATTGAATTGACTATTATTTTTACTCTAGGTAAGTGAGTTAGCATTAACTTGTAGATTAGTCAGCTCCCTCTCCCTTCCTTCCTGACCCAACCATTTTCCCCCCAAACTGTTTAAAATGCTGAAAAAAAAAGCTTCTTTGATACAAAATGAACAGTAAACTTGTTTAAAGTTGATAAATGGGCTTCCTTATAACAAGGCAAAGTACAACCCTTCCCCACTAACGCTATACTAATATGACGTCTCACCTGGGGATTGATTTGAGGATGATTTTCCCCCTAGGTATATATTGTTTTTCAGATGAAGTGTTTCGTTTTCAATCCGAACTTCACAAAGTGTACTTCCATTCAAAATCTGAATTTAAACTTATGGTTCATTTCATCCCCTCCCCCAACACCAATCTTCAATTTTGAAGGGAGGGAATAAATGGGTCGCCCCAAGATCATAGCAAACAGCAAAATAGCACTGTTTCCCCTTGTTCTCATAATGTTTTCCCATTATTTTTACACAAAACTGAAAAGAAATTAAAGTGTCACGTTATATGTCAGTCCCCATCACTGCCTTTCCTTTCTCTTATTGGACAAAGCTCATGAGCTAATAGGAAAGAGTAACAAACAGAACAAACTGAAACACTACCAGCCATCAGTAGAGACTAAGGCTTTGAAATGGAACTAGGCGGGATGATAAAAAAAAGTAAAAGTTTGGAGTGGAAAGGTAGGGTAAGGGGGGGGGGAGCAATTTGTAAAGAAGTTAAACAACATGTGAGGTTGTGCTCAAAAAAGCAGTGTTTGTTTAATTGTATATATATAGATATATCTTGCTGCATTACTTTCCTTTACAACAAAATGAAAAAGAACCCAAACGATTAAAAAAATTAAATAACAGCTGCACACTAGATAATGTGGAAAGATAGTTATGGGGACACAGACATATGATCTGATATTTTGATTTATTTTCAGTTTTGTGCGAAAAGAATAGAAAAAACGAAGAGAACAAGGCGAAACAGTGCTATTTTGCTGTTTGCTATGATATTGGGGCGACCCATCTATTTCCTCCCTTCAAAATTGAAGATTGGTGCTGGGGTAGAAGATGAAAAGAATCATAAAGTTAAATTTCAGATATTGAATGGAAGTACACTTTGAAGTTCGGATCGAAAAGAAACACTTCGTCTGAAAAACAATATATATACCTAGGGTGAAAATAATCCTCAACTCAATCCCCAGGTTAGACGTCATATTAGTATAGTGTGAATGGTATATTTGGGTGGGGAGGGGGATACTTCGTCTAGTTATAAGGAAACCCATTTCCCCACTTTAAATAAGTTTACTATTCATTTTGTACCAAAGAGTTTGTTTTTTTTTAAACATTTTGAACAGCTTTGAATTAAAAAAGAGTGGTTGTGCGGGGAAGAAAGGGGTAGGGGGTGAACCTGACAAAACTATAAGCTCATGCCAGCTCACTTTAAACATATTCATGTTTGTTTACTACTTTTTAGACCATCACGAGCAAGAGAACTTAGTATTTAAATAAATAGAATCTAAAAAATATCGTTTTTTTCCTATACAGTTTTATTCAAAAATTCAAAAAAATATGATCCCATTGAGATCCCAATCTAAAAATTTGTATAAACATAGAAAAAATACACAAGAATTTTTAAGAATTTTTTCAAAAAAATTCATTATATGATTTTCGAGAAATTTAAATTTGAAATTTAAATTTCATTTTTTGAAAAAGAAAATTTTTATCAAATTAGTCATGTTGCATATCCGATTAAGCGGCAACTAACGTACTTTAAAATGCCATTTACCAAATCGTTCTATCTATATTTGGTGCTGAGTTATAGTCCCTTTTATGTACCCTTATCCATGGAAAAACGAGGGTTTTTCCAAAGTTCAAAGTCTCATAAATGAAAAAATAATAGAGATAAAAATCCAAAAATTGAGACTTTTCATTACCTCAAGGAGTACAATTGATGAGCCAAATGTGAAAGAAATACAAAAATGTAAGGTAAAATTTTTTCTCAGATTTTGGATCACTTGACGTGGAATGACCCTAAGTGTTTTGCACCGACTTCAAAACTTATGTTTAAATGTAGTGTCGATGGTGTTCAAAGAATAAAATTATTTTTTACTTTTTAGAGCACTTGCCGAGTGAAGTTCCGAAGTCGGTTCAATTTTTTTTTCCAAAAATATTTTATTTCGTAGTACAGTTTTTGACTGCTTTTTTTACAAGAGTTCTTTACTCTGCACTTCGTTCAGGTTGACAATCTGATAATGGGCAATTCCAGGCAACATGGGAACTCGGTGTTAAAAAAAAATGTTGAAAAATTGTCTTAATTTTTTTTGTACGTTCTCTATATTGATTGAAGTTTGCAAGTTAGAATAAGGAAACTTCAGGTGAATCATTTTCTTTTTGTAAGAGAACTTGTTCTATGAGCTCACAATCTTGTAAAAGTCTCTCTCTGCTAACCACAATTTTAAACGAGCATATTTTATTGGTTTAGTCTATTTCCATACTTTAATTGCATTTTTTCCTGACAGAATTATTCGATAAGAAAACAATTATTAATAGTACCTTTTGAAATTTATTCATAAAATAATTTTTTAAAGCAGTTTTTAAACCATTAAATTTTGTGTAACGTGAGTCACGAAAACTTAATTTTTTTAATATTTCCAAATTTTATAGCTTATAAATGAAATTTTTTTTCCTGTTTCTCCTACTGATGTATATTACAAAAAAGAAATTATAGTCCAATTTAGAGTTTTTTGCTTTTTTATTCAAAAAATAAGGATGTTTATTTTGTAACGTGAGTCACGCGAAAAGTGAGTTACAGCCAATACAAGCTAATATTAACTTCTTAAAAGTATTTAATTTGCCCTAATGGTATTTTAGGGTCTAAAGGGAGGGTTAGCACTTGTAAACACCTATATATAATTAATAATACTAATGAAATTAAATATAAATAGCGTAATTTTAATTCTTTTAGTGTTTTATAATCTTTCAATTAGTGCACTGGGTCCCTGTTTTGGCCCTCAGCTTTCCAATGTGTAGCATGTGTTTATGCATGCACATATTTTTCTTCGTACCTAAGAAAGGTTTTTCATTCCAGTAAAAGAAATTTTTAAAATATTTAACGAGTAACCGCAGAATGACAGAAAAGGTGCCGAGAAAAATTGAAGCAAGAAGGGAAGTACATTGCATGTAAACAGAAACATTGTCTCTGGATGAAAGAATGTCTAACGAGAAAAATCGAAAAGCTAAGGATATGGTCTCTAGCAATTCAATATAAGCTGAAAAATAAACATATGAAACTTTCAAAGGAAATTTTGGCTAAATTCAAACTTTTTAAATATCGCTTCAACAAGTATACAAATATGTAAATACACTAAGGAAGACTCGCCAAAACAAGGAGAAATTCCGTTAATTCCCATCACAGTTAAACTGTAGTCATAAGTGAGTTACTCATTACTCATCCGTAAATGTAATATACATTTAAAAAGAAGATTTCAATGTCCACCGAACTCATGCTGAACAAAATATTTATCCCAAGAAAATCTAAACGAAAATGATTTAAAAAATTAGCTTGAGCGAGAGGAAAAAAAAAAAAAAAAAAAAAAAATATATATATATATATATATATATATATATATACATACAAAATTGGAACATAAGAGAAATTTTAAAAAGCACGGTCAACATCTCACTTGCTCTTATTTGAAATGCTTAAAATTTAATTATTCATCAGTAGTGGATGAGAAAAGTAAGTACTTTGAAGAGCCTGCTTCTGGCAGCAGTCCACTAATTTTACAGCCATTATACAACATTAAATGTTATGATTGGTATCAGATGAAATGTAATGGTGTGTACTTTGTAGTATCCTGTAAAAGTTTTCAGATGTATGAATTGAGAATTTGAAATCAGTACAATGCAGCCACAGAGAAAGTATGAGAAGTAGTATAAAAAAAAGATAAACATATGTTTTGGAAAATTGAATTGATGAATCTACTCTGTAACCGTTCAGAGGGGTTAGATGGCAGCTGCTAAGGATAATTTTAAACCTAGGTCTATGGGACAAAAAATTCGTGCTGCGAAAAATTGGCCGTTAAGAGGGGTGGCCGTTTTGTAAAAGTGACCGCTCGGAGAGGTTTTACTGTATTTAAAACTGATCAACTAAAGAAAACAAGCCATTAAGCATTAATTTTAATTGAATTTAGGTGAAATCTCTACAGAAAATTTTCAAAATAAGATGTAAAGTAAAGGACTAAAACGGAGATGTAACGTGAGTCACGAAACTATGTAACGTGAGTCACGCTCAAAATATTGATTAACTTAATTAATGACTGCAGAATGAACTTTATTTTCATATATATCATAACTTAGAAACATATTTTGTGCCATGAAAAGCAGTTTTTAAATTTTATTATTCTGAAAGAGCAGGAATCTTAGGTTTTTAATTATCCAAAAAACTTGAGTTCCTTTTTTTTGTAACGTGAGTCACGATGTTAAATTAAGGTTGAAACTCCATCTATTTCTATTAAAATTTAAAATGCTGACATCCACAGCTTCTCACTGCATACCAGATGACTGTCAACAGCTTTATTTAAATCAGGTATGGTATTTCTTTAATATATATAACATTATTGTAACGTGAGTCACGTGGAATTGCCCTAATACAGACTGATTCTAGAGGGAGGGGATTTCCTTTGACAGTTTATGACCGATTGTAGCTGCAGAAATAGTTTATGTTCTTCTTTGACCCATTAATGCCTGACATTTTTTTAAAGATATTTTGTATACTGGTTACAAACAGTGTTTAATGGGCAGGAAAATAATAAAAAAATGTTATGTAAAAAATAATTTTTTTATTAAGGAAAGAAAAATCGTCCATTTAAAGTGACGATAGACCCCAGAGGGTACATACTTTTTTTACTAAAAATTTTTTCTGCCTACGATATAATATTTAAAAAGACATTTTATAAGAAGAAATAAAATCAGCAATTAACATAAACTGGGAAGCTGGGAATAACTTTGAAAACTTAGCTGCTTTTTTCTTGAGATTGTGAACGATGTAATTTTTGATAAAGATCATATTAAAACTGCTACAGAACACACTTTACAATGGTTATGTGCTGCAATCTGTTAATAACGAATTGAAACAATACCAAGGTACTAATTGAACACTATTATACGGTTGAAATGTTCATTTTGGGGAAATTCAGACCCCTTTTTGGACCTTCCCTAAAAAGGGACGCTAGACATTAATGGGTTAAGAAGAGTTATAATTTCGTACCAATCAATGGATGTCATTGCTTTATTCGATTTTATATCGATAAAAAATTTACTTATATTTGGTAAAGTCAGGTTACATCCCGTGTAAGAATAAAATTGTATTCGTGAATTCACTGAACGAACCACACTACAAACGCGGCTTTGAAGTCAAAATAGAAAACAGAGAGTAAACGATCTTTTTTTCTTCCCCGAAGAAAAACCGTCTAAAATAAGTTCTGGGTTTGAAACAAAGGTGAAAATATTTTATTCCATACATAAAATAACGTTTCGTATTTTCACAGGGTAAAAATAAACGGAAAAGTTTTCTTTTTCTTTAGACCACATGCAAGACGCTTTAAAACCAGAAGCGATATACGCGTATTGGAAATTTTCTTTCGGCGCCAGGTAAATTGCTAGGGTTTTTTTCAAATGAAGAAAGGAACAATCCGGAAGCTTTTTGTTCTTCTCTTGGAAACTGCTCGAAATAGAAGGAGCCGAGTTGCTTTTTTCATGTTTTGAATTTCTTTAATGCTTTTGAGGAGATTTTGAAGTGTTTCTCTGCCTCTTTGGAAGGTCGAGAGTGAAATTTGCTTTTAAAATCGATTTGCATTTGCAATAAATGTTGTGCCAGAAAGGTTTAGGATACGTTAAATCAAGTATCTTTTTATTATTTTGTTTTGAGAAAGGGGCTTTCTGAGTGAAAGCCATTTTGAATGATGGAGTAATCATTGTTGCCAATCCGTAAGCGATCTGTAACACTGTAATGCGTTTCTCGAATTTGGTAGAGCTGATGACGTGAGCAGAAATGTTGACGGTGAATTGGCCTCAATCACGACACAACAAAATACTCCTGTCATAATTTAAAAGCTTGGGAGATGAACGGGTTAAGTGACAAAACAGAAATTGCGAGTAACTAAAGTTCAAAGTTTTATTCTTGTAGTTGTTGCAGCTTTTTTGTTTTCTGGTTTTTTCATTAGTGTGCGTACGAAATTGGTCTACTGACATCTACTGATTGATGTACCAAGTTTTATTTGCTTACCTGTACCCACTGCTTACCATTGTCCAGAGCGTTCATTTTTCAAAATGTAACTTAGCCCCTTCATCCTCCAAGCCCTTCAATTTGATTTTGATTATGACCCAACATCAGAGCATTTGTCCTTAAGGTAAAAAAAATGGTGAATAACTTTAACTGATAATTTTCAGTCCATTACAATCTTTTGAAATCCTATCAATAGTTAGATTGACAAACTTTAAATTGACCAAAGTAAGTGATTAAAAAAAAGAAAACTATGTAGAGAAGCTATCTTCAAAAAAAAAAAAAACTTATACGTTGTAAGTAGGGATAAAACTGTATGAAACATGACATCAATTTCCCACTTGTTTCTTTCAGAAAATCGGTTTGTAATTTGATTTTGCTGACTTGAAATCCTTATTTTCAGTTTTATCAGTCCGACGTTTGCTAATCATTACTCATAAACCTGACATCGAATCACTGGCAACAGTCCAAAGTACGTAACAACAGAAGAATGACTGAGGAGCCAGTTTGGACTGTTGAACTTTTAAGATATAATTTATGAGAGAAACCAACATTGTAAGCAATAGCGAGTTTTCTACTATTTTGGGAAAAATTCTTATTTTTATGACAAGCTTGGGAGTTTAATAAAAAGAGCTACAAATTGACTTACATAGAAATTCATCGCTTTGAAGATCAATAGCCTGAAAATTTTTGAATTCACCTATTTACATCAATACTTAATTTTCCGAAGCGGAGATCCTATTTGTATTGGGCTGTCTTTTTCGTAGAAGGTATATGGGCGATTCTCTGTAAACTGGTAATTGGCTGTCCGGACTGTATTTTAAAAATAATAAAGAGTAATAAAGTAATTATCGCTCTTAATACAAGTAAAGCATTAATACTTTGTGGCCCAATTGTATTTGGAGTGATAACAATTTTTTTTTTTCTAGAAATTATCTAAGCGCCGAAAACACAGTCCCCTGGCTGTCCCAATCCCATAGTCTAACTGTTAAAGATAGTATTTCAAAAAACCTATTAGCACTACACAAATTTGGCAATTAATATCTAAAAATAGAATAATGAAGCTATATTTTTCTTATGAAATAAGGTATAATTACGTATATCTAAAACTTAAAATTGTCATGTAAATTCTGTCCGGAGTTTTTTCAAACAGTTCCCTGCAACAAATTCAAAGCTGTAATACGAAAAATCTATACTTTTTGCAAATTCTTTTTGGCATGAAGTTTAAAGTAATCAGTGTGAATTTGCCGAAATCGCCGAGAACGGTGTTGAAACGCTACTTTGCTTAGTTTGAGAGCCACATTTGTGATGAAAGTACGCATCAGGATCATTGCGAAAACAGTCCTCTGGGAAGTGATTTTATTAATGTCAATTAATTAAATTATAAAACATATTAGCTATTATGTCCACGATTTGTGTCTAAATTTATAGGTAGTCTCGTAACTAATTATGTTCCAATAGTTTTGCAGATATTACGCAACAAAGCAAAAACACACTCACCTTGCACAGTCCCCTGCCTAGTTATACTAGGCGGGGGACTTACCCCCTATCATGATTTACCAGAAAAACACAAACTTCAATTGGCCCTCTTTCAAACCAAAGTAATAGATTCATTTTCTGAGCAATAGTATTATAATTATACGAACATTTTAAAAAACCGTGCCCGGACAGATTTCGTGTGAAAAATGACGAGTTTACAGAGAATCGCCCATATACCAAGGTATAACTCGCAGCCTTGTGACGCTCCTAGGCCACTATAAGGAGTGAAATTATTAAGTAAGTGTATTTTGAAGGGGTTTAGTTTACTTTTCTACATTGAGGCCGGTATGTATTGAAAGCGAAAGAGAAAAATGTTTAACAATTTGCATAGCATGAGACATCGGGAGCCTTGTGATTAAGGCAATGGGCTATTTAAAGGACGATCCAGTCCCAAGGAGATGAAAAAGGCTAGACAGTACCAGTACATGTTGGGTATGAGCTCATTAAAATTTTCTCCTCGCAATTCTCGTGATGGGTCACCAAACGATATATGTCGGGTACAAGAAACTGGAGAAAATTTCTTTCCTTTCCATGTCATGCCCAAACTGTGGAGTTGAAAAAGCCTGGTGACACCATCTGCCTATGATTAACATTTTTGTAGTCATTGTGATTTGTAGCTATGATGGTCACACCTTGGTCTACGAGTGCTCCTCTCAAAATGGTCATTTTTTTCGTTGCACCGATATGGGAGAATGCTGGAAAAGCGATGTGGATTCATGTTTAAAATAAAACAAAGTAAAAATATACACATTCCTTATTAAAGAAAGGAGTCTCAAATTTTTTTTGTAGCCGAACTAACTGTTTTTCATCTGGGCATTAATCCATTTTCATACGGAAGAGTAAAAAGGAAAAAAAAAGAACAGGAAAAGAAAAATAAAGGAATTAAAAAAATTTTTTTGAAAGCAATACTATACTATGTGAAGTTTTAATCCAACGTTAAAGATGCACAAATATACAGGTATACTGCAGACACGTTTTTCGGGGCTACAAGGAGCCCCCCTCTTTTTTTTCAATGCAAGAAGTGTGAGCTTTAGGATGTAGAATCATCCGATATAAAGGGGATTTTTATCGGATGATTCTTCATCCTAAAGTTCACACTTCTTGCATTGAAAAAGGGGCTCCTTGTAGCCCCGAAACATGTGTCTGCAGTATACCTGTATATTTGAGCATCTTTAACGTTGGATTAAAACTTCACATCAATCGCACAAAGGTATTTATTTTTCTTCAATACTATACTAGTTTCTGTACAAAACTTTTGTATAGCACCTGTACAAAACCGATCTTCTACCCTACATGACAAATGAAATACCCCGGTTAATTACCTCTCACCAACTTTAATACTATTCCTGCGCAACAGTTTTGGCTGCTTCACAAAATATGATCGACACTTTCAACTGGCAACCGATAACTTTCTGGATTTTCGGTATTTGAAAGTTAATCTACATTTACTCTGTAAAAAGAGCACCAGTTCATTTATTATATACATAAACTATCTTCAATTTTGCAGAGGAAAATTTCTCCATATTTATATACTATTATTGATTAAAAACAAATACTTAGATCTTTCTCTAGTGAACTGTGTAATGTTTAGATTGCATTTATGTAAATAAAGAACATTTTTTTAAATTCTCAGCTTATTCAGTTTTTCTTTTCATTTTATAGTAAATTACTTTAACATTTTGTTTTCAATGAAAAACAGCTTAGATAAAATTAATTTGATTACAAAGGATCAATAATATACTATTTTTATTGAAATGAATGTTGAAAGTGACTAATTTAAGTTTGAGTTATCTAAATTATCAATTTAAATGAATAAAGAAACATTTCAAGCAAAACACGTAGATACTCCAGTTTCTAAATAATTGCAAAACAACTTTTAAAAACTATTTTTGTTCAGTTGGCTGTACTATCGAACTGGAAAGAACAAGTTTTGACATTTTGAAAAATTTTGTAAGCGTAAAAA